>JBAMHV010000008.1:1310418-1321218 GCA_037177535.1 Pseudomugil gertrudae
CAGGCACACCCCCGACCATCACCATCAACGTTGTTGCTCTCTTTAAAATTGCACAAAGGAATTAAAAACTTTATTTAAATCATTTTATTTTTTCTCCCTCTCCACAACGTTCTTCTGGTGTGTAGCCCTAGATCGTGTATAATGTGTATACTATATTACTTACTGTGTGTAAGCAGAGTTTTATAAACCAGAATTTTAACTTGGCGTAGCAACTTTGATGTTTTTCTGTGTAAGTACAATTCTAGTAGATATTCTATGCAAAGTTTAATAAATGAGACCCCTGCGTACTAACGCGTTATCTGCAACACCTACTTCACCTCATAGTCCACACATTCCACACATGAACTAATAGGCCAATCATATCGTGTGTGTGTGTGTGTGTAGGAGCAGCCTCTGTACGATGTGATCCAGGAAGTTCTGCAACGCCACCTGGAAGGAATTTCCTTCAGAGAGAGGAACGCAGGACCCAAGATTGACATGAACATGAGAGATGAAGGTAGACCAGTGTAATGAGGATGAGGGAACGTTAACATCTGGCAGGGTTCTTGTCCTCAGATTGCTCAGTTGCTTTGGAGGAAAGTGTTTTCATCTTCCACGTAGACAAACCGGCTGGAAAACAAGCTGGTAAAACTTGTGAGTTGATCCAGAATTCTGCAGCCGGAGTTCTGATCCAGTCATATTTGTACAGTTTTATCCTCCCTGGAACAGTAGAGTAGAATATTAAACACTTTACTACACAGACCAGTTTAGATGTGTTTTCTTCCTCTGGTCTCAGTTCCTATAAGTCACACAGCTTTGGGTACTGGGTTTTTGGCATCAGTAGAACCATGTTTAGAAAACCAGTTTTCAGAATTGTCTTTAATGGATTCTGGATTTTGTAATTAGGTTGGTATTTAAAGTTCTATACGTTTCTTACTTTCATGATTAAATCACATTTGAGCTCAATGTGCTATGAAACGGTTCCATCTGTCTTTATATTATCTAAATATGAATTTTTATTGTTTAATTCAAGTTGAATTGTCTGAAATTGTCCGCTCTGTAAATCGTATTTATCTGTGCGAGTGGCCATCGGTATGCATTGTGTTGAGAAAACATCAGATCCACCGCTGCACTTCTCTACAACCCTCTCGTTCCTCCTTCTTTTCCACCAGGGTTCAACGTGGTTGCTGGTGTTGATCCCACAACGGGATTCGTAATGGGAGGAAACCGCTTTAACTGTGGCACCTGGATGGACAAGATGGGAGAAAGCAGCAGAGCCAGGAACAAAGGCATGCCAGCAACTCCCAGGTAGCAGCAGCTTCATCACATTATGCTCGCCATGAATGTGACCAGAGTTTACCTGTTGCCCCCAGCAACGGGTTTGTGGTTCTGACCTGAAGGCGGTCAGTCAAATGAACGGATTATTAACGTTTTAAGTTTTTGGAGTTTTTTTTTTCCAACATTGAGAAAACCACCACATATTATCCTTTTGTTTACACATTTCCATTTTCCAATTCAGTTTTTATTAGTATAGTGGCAGTTCACAATGATTTCATCTCAGGGCAGGTTACAAACTAATCATTTCCAGGCAATCAATAATCATACAAGCCCATTCAACCTAGCAAAAGAACAAAACGCAGAAGTTGATGCATTCCAGACCCAGTGTTGGCCAATAACTAGTCCTTGATTGCTTCATTAGAAATCATGTGTCTGTTTATTACATTTAAAATAATCAAAATATGACATCACTGGCTAAGATGTAACTACAGCATCTGGTTTAGAACTAGTTAGAACTGGTGCAAACAACTCCAGAATTTATTCCTGCAGGATTTTCAGGTGTGAGGTGAAAAAAAAAGATGTTTGCAATACACACAGATGTTACACGTGTCTGATGAAGTTTAAATGATTAGTGAAATAATGCAGGAGTGACTGATTACCTCATTAATACAGCCTCGCTTATAAATGTGGGACTGTATAAAAACCTGATGTACACTGTGAATCCAGATTCTCTGATGGTTTTTACAATATCATACACTGCATACGCTGGGATCTTTAAAGTCTACTGAACCTCTGTTAATCTGTGCATCTGAGAGACTCTGCCTCTCTGAAATGCTCCTTTTATACCTGCTCATGTTACTGACCTGGTGGCTGTTAACCTAATGAGTTAGCAAATGCCTTTGTTGCTCCTGTTCAACGTTTCATAGATGAGTTGCTGCCATCAAATGAAAAATATGCCCCTATTGTTCAGCAAATAGTCAAATGTTTCAGCATGTGGTGTGTAGTTTGATTTATTGGGAGTATAGATTGTGACTGGTTGTAATCAGTTTTTATTTAGAGGCAGAACTTCCACATGTATCATTTCTAATGTTTCTCTGCAGAGATGGATCTGCTGTGGAGATTGTGGGTCTCAGTAAATCAGCTGTCCGTTGGCTGGTGGAGCTGCACGCCAGAGGCCTGTTCCCGTATGATGGAGCTAAAGTCAACAGAGACGGTACAAAACAACATACTCTGACCCGGTTCTCTGACTCGGTTCTCTGATCCAGTTCTCTGATCCGGTTCTCTGACCAGTTTTCCAACATCACTATTTTGTGTTTCAGGTGAAGAAGTGTTTTTCCAGTACTCCCAGTGGAACCAGAAGCTCCAGCAGTCCTTTGAAGTTGGATTCTGGGTGTCTGAAGACCCTCAGGACCCCAACGAGAAACGTCCAGATTTGGTCCATAAGACGGGCATCTATAAGGACAGCCATGGAGCCTCCAGCCCCTGGTGTGACTACCAGCTCAGACCCAACTTCACTATTGCCATGGTGGTGGTATGTTAGTTATTACTGATCAAAACATGTTTAGAGTCATTGATTACTGCTCAGAACATGATCAGTCATCTGTGTGTGTGTGTGTGTGTGTGTGTGTGTGTGTGTGTGTGTGTGTAGGCTCCAGAGCTGTTCAGTGTGAATCGAGCCTGGAAAGCTTTGGAAATTGCTGAGAAGAAGCTGCTGGGACCACTGGGAATGAAAACTCTTGACCCAGAGTAAAGTTTCCTCACACAAACACACACACACTGAAAACACACCTTTGTAGCTGAGGTTCAAGGTGGGGGAGGTGTTTACGTGTGAAGATGTGTGTTTTCAGTGACATGGTGTACTGCGGTGTGTACGACAACGCGCTGGACAACGACAACTACAACCTGGCTAAAGGCTTCAACTACCACCAAGGACCGGTGAGGATGATGATGATGATAGTGATGATGAAAATGATAGTAAGGAGGAAGATGCTGTTGGTGATGACTGCAGAAAGGCAGTGGTGAAGTGTGCTGATTTTTTCCAGCTGTCTTTTATAGATGTTTTCTACTTTTTGTACAAATTTCTTTTGCACATTATTCAGAAACTCCATAAAAACTGAAACTATTTAAAATATAAAGGATCAATTCTTCACCACTGGGATGTTCTTCATCATCACATATCTGTTTTTACTGAAGCTGACATTTGACACGTTGGCACATTTTCATGTTAGGAGCATATCCAGTATCATATTAACACATTATTGGCAGACTCATTGACCTGACAGTGAAGGCAGCGCTTTCCAGAAATAACATCACCGTTTTGGTGCATCCACACGGTCTTCTTCCTCCTCTTAGCTGGCCTCATTTCTTTTTTTCTTTTCTTCTGTGCGCAGGAATGGCTGTGGCCTGTCGGATACTTCTTGAGAGCCAAACTCTTCTTTGCCAAGAGACTCGGAGAAGAGACGTACGCCAAGACTATGACGCTGGTGAAGAATGTTCTGTCACAGCATTACACTCACCTTGAGAGGTAAATATCCTGGATGGAGGTTAAAAAATGGCCTTGAAGGTGATGAGAGTAGAAAGATCTGAGGTGAAAACATAGACGAGGTCAGAAAAGTGGAACTGGGTTAACTGGATAGATGGAACTGGTCATGAGAATGAATAATAACAGGAAGGATCTGTCTACGGGGTAAAATAAAGCAGTTTAGCTCGTTTTAATACAAATCCATTTTGTCATGCTCTGTCTCCTCAGGTCTCCCTGGAAGGGTCTGCCAGAACTGACCAATGAGAACGGCCAGTATTGTCCCTTCAGCTGTGAGACCCAGGCGTGGTCTCTGGCCACCGTGCTGGAGGTCCTCTATGATCTCTAGATGAGCTGTGAAGTACAGAGATGCCTCCATGAAGCAGTGGAGCTCCTCTGGACTCTGGGAGGAAACCCTGCACGACCCAGATCACATTTATCCAGAAAAATCATCCCTGAAGCTCTGCAGTTGTTTCTGTTTAATAACACGTGTGTCTGTCTTTTCACTGGGTCAGTAACACCGCTGCCCTCTGGCATTTTGACCTGACCCGAGTCTGTAGCTGGAGTTTAGGTTTTAACCTGTATCTTACCCGCTGGCAGATCAGGTTTATGGTTTACATGGTTCAGAAGGACTTTCCCAGCATTTAATCTGTCCTCCTGATGTGCACCTGAACACTGGGTTGTTTTCTGTGTTCATAAACAACCCTCCTTCACCCTGACGTGCACGTTTCCTACCAGATCCGTCTTCCACATCACCAGTTTCCCCCAGACTGGCGTTCCCAGTGTTCTGATGTGCAGTTCTGTTCATGTCCTCATGTCAGTGTTAGAGTTCAGACTAACTGCTGTGTTTCTGTAGAGCCGTCCTCATGTTTCACTAATATAGGTGCTCTATAATGGACATGTTGTGATAAAACTCAGATTTAACCAGATCAACAGCATGTCCACCTTCTAAATTCTTGAATGTTAAACTATGTCTAAGAGTATTAAAGAAATAATGTGACTGTTTCACATCTGTCTGTCTGTGATGTTGCTGTTTAGTTTCAACTGTAGACCAAGAAATGCTGAATAAACAAAGCTGCTGCCTCTTCTCCTCTGTGTTCACGTTTAGGACAACCCAGAATTTTCCAGATGCTGCTAATATTCCTTAAATGAAACACGCTGTTCTGGACACCTGCTGAATATGTAGGAGGAGGATCAGCATGGCATCCTGCTGTCCTGAAGATGTTTGCAGGCACCAGATAGCAGAGATTCTAACATGTAACGTACCACAGTGCTGGGGAGGGGACTTTGCTACAGGACTCTACCCAGCATTGACTTTCAAACCAAAAACACTTCAAACACAGTATCCACTTTTGCTAAGCAAACCACACAAGGTGTCATAAGAAAGCAAACTCACTCGCTTATTACAAAGATGCACATCTCTGATAGCAAGGAGCCAAAACCATAAATTATGTCTTAACTTTTCTTGTAAGTTTTATTTAACCTCTAAAGAACTACTACTGTGCTCTGAGACTGCTTGTGTTTGAACTGAAACATGAAGGGTTCATAGACAGATGTGCTATATTGGGCTTCACTACATACTGGATTATAAGGTTTAAAGAGCCATTTAGCAAAATGCTTCTGGAGATATTTATCTGTGTAACACCTCTATAGATTCACCTTGAAAAGTGCTCAGATAAAGTAACTTTAATTCTTTATTAAAACCTAATTAAGTAGCTAATTAATTAAAGTAACTTTATTAATGCCTAAAGATAGATATGGTTCACAGTGGTGTTGCAAAAAAGCAGCCATTCAATTTACAAACAAAATGATAGACGCAAAAGATAAATGCATAAAAAAAATGAGTGGGTACTCATCCAAAATCAGGATATAAAGTTATGCACAATAGACAACAGATGGCGTTTCTGAATGTACATGACTATGTACCACTAGGACCGTGTGGATATGACCAACATGTTTGATAAACTCAATTTTTTGTACCTTACAGGTTTTATTTGTAGGATTTTTTTTGCAGTTTTGCATAGTAAAACATAGTGATGACATATCTAGTCTGCATTCAGAGCCCAAGGTTGATGCTTCATCTGTTTTTGGATAAATCACAACTATAACAAACCATTTTACACTCCTAGTTTGGGAAAAACATTTATTTGAATTCATACAAGTTTAATAACAGTTTCAATAATGACCAGATGGTGGCAGTGTGGTATCACCAGAGATAAAAACAATTCACACATAAAGTGCATAGTTTTAGAAGATGAAGGTGCATCCTCCTCCGCTTCATGAGTTTTCTTTATCGTAATTGCTGATAAAATCATCCATAGAGGCCTGCAGAAAACAGACGAGACAGAATGAAGGAGTGAAGGACATTTAGGTGATTACTGAAGTCAACTACACAGGTCCTGCACAGGTAGGTAGGTAACGCAACGCTTCAGTGTTAGCTTCCTTCACTATACCCAGTAGCAACCAGCCATCTTAAAGTGTAACCAACCCCCCAAACTACTTTTTTTTTTGCTGATAAACTGTCTACTCTAAATTAGGCTGTAACGGTGCCATCTTCTTGTTACTGTGCAATTTGTGTGTAAACTTTTTTAATTCCACAAACTTTGGTCTAAAACAGTCTCAGTGCTGCCCTCTTTGGGTTAAACAGGGGCAACTGCAGTTGAACTTTCCTATTGGCCGAAGCGGTACATCTCTAGGCCGTGACTCTGGTATACAAGCGTCTCGCAGACACACACCCTCTGTAGCGAGTCAGGAAAAGTTTTGAAAATTGGTTTGGGGCGGGGTTAGCCTCCTTCAGCAGGTAACTTCCCCTTGTCAGAGACATGAAGCTCTGCTAAAACCATCAGATCTGTGTGGTGTTTACTGCTGAAGCTTGTAACAAAACAGTCTCCACTAAACATAAAAGTGTCTTCGAGCAAACCACGAAGTCACTCGCTCCCACTGATACACCTCTGTACAGCTCTGTCTTCGAGTTTGACTTTCAAATAACCACAAACAGCCCTTTAGCCCAACTTATCCAAAACAAGAAGTAATCTCAATTTACAAAAAAAGACTTTGGGCTATTTCAACCAATTATATTGAGAGAAAAACTCACTTATTTGAATCATGTGTGTTAATGCTTAGAACCATCACAAGCTTTCAGGATAGGGTCCCTGAAGGGCCAGAGTGTGACGTTTCTATATACCACTTCTCCTGTACGCCTGAAACGTACTCCATGAGAAGCGAGGACTTTTTTCTTGTTCGAGGTCCTGAGAAGAAAATGTTTTTGTGAACGTGTTTGAAGGCAGTTTGACACATCGAGCTTCCAGAAGTTTTTCTTGTGAGGCTCTGAAAAGGATTGTGTGATTGGTTGGACAGTTGAGGTGGGCTGGGTTAGTGCTGAAAAGCACGAAGGGGACGAGGTTTGTAGTAAAAACAGCTGATCGAGGTGCTGACAAAACACAAAACCGTCACGTGTTGCATTTAAAGACGCGTACAGTCGCGCGTACAACCCACCCAGTCTGCGGGGGAATTATCTAGCCGTGTATGAAAAGCATTGGTTTACCACATGAGGTGCAACATGCATGCTAAATCATGATTCAGAGGAAATGATACAATTACAACCAGCAATGTTATTTCTACTCATCTTCCTCATGAAGGCCTGGGTCCAGAGAAAGGAGGGATGAGTCATGACTCAGCATCCTCAGGTCAGCGTTATGCAGGACGTATTCTGCACTCACCTGCATGAGCAGCCGCTCCTTCCTCAGTTTCTTGTAGAAGATGAGAACATCTGGATCTGCTCGAACCACACGTGGGTCAAAGTCCATGACCCTTAGGCCCTCCAGGCTACGGGCTCGAGACAGGGCCACGTAAGCCTGGCCGCTCTCAAACACACGGGCCAAAGAGATCTCCACACAGTCCAGAGTCATCCCCTTGCAAAGTATACAAAGGTCATTTTACCGTTTCAGGATTCAGCTTGTCTGACTGTTGGTTCACAAACTAACCACAAAACCATTCATAACTATACTGCTGATGCACGATGTGTGGGACAGTAGTGGCCAGCATGCATACCTGGCTCTTGTGGATGGAAATGGCCCAGGCCAGTTTGAGTGGGATCTGCTGTCTGCTTAAATGGATCCCTCCACCAGCTTTAAACATCCAGCGCTCCAGCTTCAGGACCTCTGTGGCACCGCATACGAAGCGTACATGTGGAAGTCCTGAGAACACGGGAATACAGGTGGACGAGTCAGCATGTGGAAGAACAAGAACTGAAATCTTTTCCATGTTTTAACTTATTTTGCCTTACTAGATTCAGACTTTCACCTTCTCTTCACAGAGGGGAAAAACGTTTTCACATTTATTAACTGCAACATGAATCAAAGCAACTCGACACAAATGTCTGAAAGAATCTGGTAGCATTGCCCTGTTTGTAGGTTGTGTGTTAGACATCACCTGTGCAGCTTACTGCACCTGTACTGTTGCAACAAAGCCATTTTAACTTTGAGGGGCTACTAAAGGTTATTCTTATTTACATCTTAAAAATTGCAATGTACAGTAACGGTGAAGGAAGAAGGAAATAAATCTGGACACCAATGAAGAATACAGAACTAGGCTCATCTCAAACCTCCATGTTTGACTAAAAACACTGACAAAAAGCAGAGAAACCGTCCCTCTCAAAGTCTGAATATAACTCAGCCTGTTAGACCAACTGGAAAACCTCTGGTCGGTTTCTAAAAATGGTTTCAATCCTACTTCAAAGTCAGATTGCTTTTATTTGCAACTATAGATCTCCTAAAACAAGGGGGCCATGTGGATGTCCCCAAGACTTCATGTCGGACCCCTTATTGTTATTTGTTCCAAACAGAGTCCAGCTTCAGTAAAGTTAAAACCAGCAGATCAGTCCAGAAATATTTCTGTCATTTTAGACTCGGTAACCAGATCAGCCTTTCACAACTACATCCATCCATTTTCTACCGCTTGATCCCAGAGCGGGGTCACGGGGGGGGCTGGAGCCAATCCCAGCTGTCAACGGGCGTGAGGCGGGGTACACCCTGGACTTCACAACTACATTTAGAATAAAAACTCTTAGCACGGAGGACTTGGGATGATTCAGTAAAACATGTTTTCAGTGGTCTTCACTGCTGTAAGTGCTCATGTCCTCACAGACACACAACTAACAGACAAGGTTACAGAGAAAACATTTTCCTTAGCTGAGGAAAGACATTTTAAATTAATAAAATCCCTTAAATGCTTTTTAATTCATCATAGAGTCCCTGAGCACATATTCCAAAAGTAAAATACAAACCATGTTTTCCAGAATCGAAAGCCACCACAACTCCTCGTGCTCCGTTCACCAGACCTCGAGCAACATCCAGGTTTTTGGTCAACATGACCTTCAAAAGTAAACATTTTTAAGAACATTTACTTTTCAAACACACGTTTAATATATATAAAGTAACATTTTAAAAGGAAACTGCAGATGTAAATGATTCCACACCTGTGCTCCCACTTTGAGCTGAACCAGTCGGCTGACAGGGCTGTGAGCGTCGATGGTCTTCACCAGATCTGGGTCGCTGTCCAGCGCCTCAAAGACATGCACAGATCCTGTAAGACAGATAAACCCCTTCAGGGATAATGCTGTCTTCATGTGCTATGGGAAAGATTATATTTCCCACTTGTAAATAGGAAATTACGAGGCATTTTCCAAGTGCTGTTGTGGTCGCAGTATAATAAAAATGGTGGACAGAATCTTTATAATTAAGCTGCTACATGTGTAAAGCAGTCCTGGACTTATTAAAATTCATCTGCTACATCAAGAACAAGATGCATCACACCTCAAATGGTAAGTGTGCCGTATTTTGTATGGATTATGAATCATATTGTCACGGTTCAGTGGCACGAAGGTGGAGTGAGGACAGGCAGGAGGCAGCATGAAAGCAGGTAAAAATTATTTATTTAACACAGAACTATACTAAGGCGACAAAGACGACTCACTATGACTACACCAACCAAAGCTAATGAACCCACAAAGACAACTGGAAACCCAAGGACTTAAATACTAAATGAACTAAACAAGGACCAGGTGAACACAATCAAAATAAAACACAGGTGAAATCAATTAACTGAAAACATCAGAACAGGAAACCAAAAAAACACCACACCAAGTGTCCAAACCACGAGTATAATCATTTTAAGGACAGAATTAAGCTAATGCTACAGCGTCGTCTGTACCCGGGATCTCATTCTTTCAGTCACGACCCACAGCTCGTGTTCATAGGTGAGGGTGGGAACATAGAGCGACCGGTAAATTGAGAGCTTCGCCTTCCGGCTCAGCTCCCTCTTCACCACAACGGATCAGTGCTACGTGCGCATCACTGCAGACGCAGCACTGATCCGCCTGTCGACCTCACGCTCCATCCATCCATCCCCATAACGTTACAGACTACAAACAATCAGTTCCAGTCTCTTCTGGTTAGACTGGTCTTTCTAGTCTCTTTCTCTTCTGTGGACAAATTAAAAAAGGCAAAAATCTCCAAATTGCCTGAAATGTAAACTCCATGTTGGTACCAGGTTTCATTGTTTGTGGAAATGTGATGATATACAATCATTTTGGAAAAATGTATGTAATAATATAAGTTTATCTATTGGTCTAAAGGTGTCAGAAAACCTGATGTGCTTGTTGGGACACATTCCTACATCATAGATGAAACATGAGCAGGTGATACAGTCACAATGTTAGCGAGGAAGGCTATTATGGTAAGATAGGTGGGAGGTGAACCTCCGTCTATTGCTCTATGGCAGTGTTTCTCAAACTTTCAGTCTAAGGATAATTTAACCTTTACAACAAAAATTCACAGACCACCTACTCTAAACATCTCAGGAACAATATGCCAATATAAACCATTCACAAGTCTACAACACAAAATGCAGCTTTTACAATAATTTTATTGTAAAATATCTGTTATTTTGTTTTTTCTTCTTTTAAGTGACCCTGTCTGAAGCCACTGCTTCATAGTTATTTGGATATAAGACGGTTTGGTGTCGCA
>JBAMHV010000008.1:1321318-1334715 GCA_037177535.1 Pseudomugil gertrudae
AATATAATATAATATAATATAATATAATATAATATAATATAATATAATATAATATAATATAATATAATATAATATACCAGTTTAGATTAACCTTAAGGGTTATTTATTTATTTAAAGTTTGTACATGACAAGCGGTGTCGCTGAATGATGACGTATGTGTAAGAACGTTATGGCGGCGCATGCTAGCGAGCTCGAGATTGCAAAGAAAAATTTAACAGATGCTATCGGTGATAATGTAAAGCAGTAAGTGATGGTCTCTTTAAATGTTTTTATGTTCGTGTTGTTGAATTTTTACAGTCCTTATTTACCCTGGAAAAGCTTTATAATCTCAGTTACGCATCTAAATCCTGCTCATATTAGCGACTAGCTAGCACAAGAAATGAATTGAAGCACCAATGAACATTGGGATTTCAGATGTTTTCTATTCAGTTTGATTCTTTTTTTTACTTTGTGACACATAAAAAAGAAAGAAAAACACGACAAACGTCCTCTCCCTCCCTACCCTAATGTTTGTAGCTTATTCTATTAAGAAGCCTAAAGAGTAAGCCAGCAGTATAGCTAGAGAGGATGAATTCAAATCTTTTTATGACACAGATTTCTTTATAAAAAAGCTAGAAGTTTGATTATTCCCCTGTTAAATGAAGATATCAGTGTGTAAGCGGAACTCAAGTGAACAGTTAAAATGCATTTAGATGCTTCAAAGTCAGCGTTTGCTGCTTTCTTTTAGCTATTGGGCGAACCTGAAGCTTTGGTTCAAACAAAAGATCAGCAAAGAAGAGTTTGACATCGAGGCCCGTCGTTTACTGGCACAGGAAAATGGTATTTCAAAGCAGTTCATCTCTCTATTCAGGTTTTTTTTTTAAGAAAAATGTTCTAATCTTATGTTTATGTCTTCTTTCATCCTCTGCAGTCCATGTTCACAATGATTTCCTCTTGGCTATTCTCACTCGATGCCAGATCATTGTGTCAACACCAGGTATGAGTGTGTGTTATTTGGGCTAAACGTGGCTCTAGCATGACCCACTGCGGAGCAAAGGAGTTGTAAACAGATTTAGTACATCTTTAAAACAAATGCAGTCATAGATTGTAATCTATGGTCATAGTCTAACATATTTCCAGGTAAAACAGACCCCTTGTACATCATGGTGTTGGGTGTTTTTCAGTTGTAAGGTATTACATGCAAGTGTGGTGTTCATATTTGATTTGTTTGCTTTGTCCCTAGCCAACAGTCGGATCAAGATAGGTGCAGATTATTGAAAGCAAAACAGTGTCAGTGTCTATTATTGTGTTTATACAGAAGCAGGCTTGTGTTATACATAAAGTCAGGAGCCTCAGTGTTTAATGAGAACAAGAAAAAGAGTAGTTTTCCCACCATCTTCTAGCTATTTTTTATACTGTAATATAATATAGCGGTGTGCAGTCATTTCTCAGTTTAATAACAAGCTGCAAGTTTCTCAGCAAAGATGTGAGCTGAAGTTTGTTTCAATGTTAACAGATTAAATAGTTTCAACTTTGACTTCAAATGACTGAGACATACTTTCCCTGATTTTGTGTTGCTCCAGAATGTCGGCTGTGTTTTCAGATGCAGCAGATTCACCATGGCTAGCTGGAGAGAAGAACAAATGACTTATTTATGTTTATACTTTTAATGTTCAGCATTTGTTTTTTGTGGATTCGAGGATTTACCAGCTGATCTAAATCAAAATAAATCATTTGTGAGGTGACAAAATCGAGCTTTATCCACGCACACTCTGACATTTGTTTACCAATTTGGCCAATAGACAGGAGAAACTAAGCACAGAATATCTCCACAAGCAATAATTCCTCAGGAACGGTAGTGTATGACTCTGTAGGAGATCAGTTGGTGATCTACAAATGCGTTTGTGGCATATATATATATATATATATCACATTCAGGAGGTGTACGATCCATTCGTAAGTGTAGTTTGAGCTTATTCTTCATTTGTAACGCCAAACTGAGCAATCCATGATCATTTCTCATTTTTGCTATAAAAATAGGTTGCCACTAATATATTAAAGCCACTTTCTGTCAAGCTTTTGACCAATCAGACCTTAATTGACTATAACGTCCAATCAGGCGCAGCCAAAAAATCTGCAAGTGACAAGAAAGTTCTGCGTTTGTCTGAAAAAGAACCAAAACAACAAAGTGGAGGGTCTTTTTTCTGTTAATCAGAAATGAGCAGAGCTGGTTTTGTGAGGATAGTGGATAAATAATGGTTGAATCGTTTTGCCTCTGATCTTATAAACATGTTTGTATTTGTCTTGTATTTCCTCCTCTGTCCTCTAGAGGGCACTGGACCATTACAGTGGCAAGGCGGCTGTGCTTCAAAGCCTGGAAAGCCAAAAGGAAAGAAGAAATGCTCCTCAAGACAAAAATTTGATGTAAGTTTTCACTCTCTTTTCCTGGACCTGCTTTGATAAGATATTTCAGGAGCTGCTGTTGTAAATCTAAATGTCATTGAGCTGCTTGAACAGTTGACTCTGCTCTCAGCATCGCTTCCAGCCTCAGAACCCGCTTAGCGCTGCCCAGCCGTTCAGCCCACGGGAGGTGGGGGGTGAGGAAGAGGAGCTGCATCTCAGCGCCCACACACTGCTGCTGCCCACACGGGGCCAACTGGAGGCCCGCATGATGGTCACCGCCTTTGAGCTGGGCCTGGATAACGTCACAGAAGATGCCATCAGCACCATGATCTATGCCGTTGAGGTGTGTAGGAACTGGTCACCGTTCATTATTCTGATGCTTTCCATTCACAGAACTAAATTAAACCTACTTGGATCCCTATAAACATGTCTACTTCCCCCTGCTGTGCCCACTTTACTCTGCCGTTGTTTATTAGGACTCAATGTTACTCTAAAGTATGCTTTTCCAACCATACCGGTCTGGTCCTTGTTCAAGGTTGCTGCTACAGTAACATCGGTTCAGGCTAAGATCGGGTTTAGTTTTCCACAGCCAGAGAACCCCCACAGATATGAGCCGCTTAAAACATCCTTTATAAGACTGTCCTGTCTACGCAGTGACTTTCTTCATGCAGGGACAGTTTATTTCCCAACAGATCGTAGTGTTTGTCTCGGTGTAAACGGACGTCGTAATATCACCAGTTAAATAAACAAGTATCAAATTATACACAACAGCAGTTTGAGTGCAGTTTTTTTTATATGGGTTTTAGAAACTCTTAGTTTGTTGCTGTA
The DNA here is from genome assembly GCA_037177535.1 of Pseudomugil gertrudae. NCBI lineage: Eukaryota > Metazoa > Chordata > Actinopteri > Atheriniformes > Pseudomugilidae > Pseudomugil > Pseudomugil gertrudae. Next base: position 1,324,529 of record JBAMHV010000008.1, read on the forward strand.
TTATGTTGTGAAACAAACTGTCCTTGGACTGGCCCAACACCTGCTTTAACTCGGAACTCCTGACATTCTGTATTTCAGCACCACTTGAAGGACATCCTGACTGCTGTAATCATGCGAAGGAAGGCGTATCGGTTACGAGATGGGCATTTTCCTTACGCCTTCGGCAGTGACGTCACTCCACAGCCGTATCTGAAGAACAGCCTCGCTGCCTACCACAGTGTCAGTGAATGGTAGGAAATATGACCACAGATTCTCTTGTTGCTGCACAGTTTTATGCTTTACCTAAAATTCCTTTGTTTTTATTTCCTTATTTTTCTCTAAGCCCTCCTCCAAGCGCTTCTCTCCCCGCGGGTCCACCGCCTCAAGTGTCCCCCGAAGACTCGGAGCAAAAAGCCGTTCACCTGCTCGCTTGTTTGGCTGATGGTCTTCCTGCTCCTCTTCATCCAATCAGCACGCGCGACCTCCTGGAGGCTTTACAGGTAAGAAAATGTGCAGATTGGCTTTTCATGTGCAGGTTTCTGATGCAGCTGAACGAGAGGAGGCTTTTTCTTTACAGTAAGGAGCTGAGTTAAAGAGTAAGAAACGTGGTCACAGTGCTCTGGCTCTGCCAAAGCGGAGGTCTTGTATTCACCAGAACTGGTTTGTCCATGTGTCTCTGAGCAACATGGCTCTAAAAGTTAGGAGTGGACGTGAAGACGTTTTCTGTCTATCTCAGAAATGGAATCATGAACAAGAGATTTTAACCTTAGGATGATCCGGATAGCCGCCTGGATGCTTCACTTACAGGGTTCTTCACTGTGGGGAGATTGGGATAATTTTATCAATAAACCTTTTAATTCATAAATAAACTTATGACTTGTTGGATGTCTGTTCTGAGTCCTTCCAGGTAAAATCTGATTCGCGTGTCAAACAGGATGTAGTCTGCCTGTAACAGAAATAACTGGCCAGTTACATTATGAGCTGCTGTGTCTTGTTAGTCTGATTCCTCTAATAAAACATTTTACCATGGCTTTCCAGGTTAAGCATGAACTTTTTTATTGTACTAAAATAGTTTAATTGCTTTTGCAGGTTAATCATGGCGTGATGCCCTCCCACACTGTGTACGCCCTCAACATGGAGCGCATCCTGTCTCGCCTCTGGCACCCGAGCCACGAGGAACTAGAGCAGGACCACGTACACCGACAGCGGCTAGCTGCTAAAGAAAGCATGCTGGTCAGCTGAGAGTAACCAACACCGGGCCGTTAAAAAAACTGATGTTTGCACCGAGAACCAAATGACGGGGGAGGTTTAAAAAAGGAAAAGACTTCATGAGAGATAGAAAATCACACCTGTGTTGCACAGAACGAGGAGGACCTGATGGATGGAGCAAGATGAAACAAACAAGCTTCAACTGTTTGTGGCTTTGTCTTCATGTTCAGCGTTATTTCAGGATGTTGTGTTTGTATTCCTGTTTATATGTAAATACTTCAGCTTAGGGACACATGCTTACTTTAAATCCCCCGTTTTGGATCAGTCTGTGGTCTGTTATATTTATGTGAGTATGAAAACACTGCACACACCAACAGACCTCATGTTCTGCAGGTAAAACCTGTGGCTCCACAGTAGCAAGTTTTGTTTTGTAAATTAAAGCAGAAAAAACTGAAATTTGCCTTGTAAGATAGCAGTAAATATTGCAAAAGAAATCATTTAATATAGGTCACTCTGGATATGATCTCCTTTTGAGTTAAGATGAGCACAAGATACATTTTACATCTTAAATGAGTTAAAGTTGTGATATTGCTGTAAACATGGCAGCAATGAGTGATTTGGGGGATTGGGTGACTCATTTCATGAGTCATTTCGCCTGACATTGTGGCTCCTCTGTTTCTGTTGTACATAACAGAATATAATCTCACTGTAATGTCTGTTTAGTAAGGGTACCAGCAGTATTGAAAAGGAAGCTGAAGATTTAAACCCAGATTGCACTGCATTAGAATTTAATTGTTTGTAAAGACTGAATTTCAAGCTGTTGTCGTCACTCATGCATCACAACATATTAATGATGAGTTATATGTATGCAAACCATCTTCTGGATAATCCAGCTGGTCCTCCGGGGCTGCCATGCTCCTGGTTTTCCTGCTGTAACACACCCGATTCCAATTAAATGGATCTCCTAAACGGCTTGTTGGCAAATTCTGCACAAGCCTGTTAATGACCCATTAATCTGAGTCAGGTGTGTTAAAGCAGGGAACATCTAAAAAGTGTCCCTCGAGGACCGGAACCGGTTTTCCCGAGCTTTGAAAGTCTGATGGATCATCCGTGGTACTAACGGTATGTTGAGGACTGCTCAATCAAAGCAGTAAATGAAAACACCTGTAAGGGTTTAGTTTCTATGTAGGACCTTAAACCAGCTACTTCCTGTGTTGTTCTTCCACATGTGTCTCATGATGGTTCCCAGTGCTATTACAATGTTCAGGTGACCATGCTGGTGGTCCTTGTTATCTATACATTATTTTTTAAATCTCTAAATACATTTCTACTTTTTTATTCAGTGTTTATATGTAAAACGTTCAGTAAATAAATACAAATGTGTTTTTTATATAAAAAATTGTATCTTGGATTCAGTCAGTCTCATTACTTTATATGTTAGAAGAGTCATCAGCAGCTGTGAGGATGAGGAGGGAGGGGCAGTGGACTTGTTGCCATATTTGGTCATCTGCGGCTCACTTCCGATCACTCGCCGTCCAATCGGCGTCCGTGTAGATTCGCCCAACCATTATGAGCGTCCCACGCCGCACCGATGAGTCAGTGTCCCGTATGTCCCCATGTTCCTCAATAACAAAACACCGCGAGACGATAAAGTCCCATACACGTTTTTATTGCAGTCATATTTACAGTTAAGTGCTCCAAAAAGGGAAAAACGCTGCGTACAAATATTACAAAGTGTTACTGTCTGGTTTGAGAGCTACACTCAAATTTATCACAAAGCTGTCTGAACATTAATTGCTATGAAAGTAAGGCAGTTGTCAGTAAACGCTACACACACCTGTAAAAGTCCAAAAAGGTGTGAAAGTTAGTGTTATTTTGTACATATGCTCGCTCGTGCATCAGTGCTTGACTCGAGTGATGCAGCTACTTGTGGGACCTGCAGGATTAAGCTTGGATCGCTTTGTGTTGATCATTTGACCCACAACTGATTTTTTTATGAAAACTTGCCATGCTGTGATCTTGTGTGAGGATGAAAAGAAGTTAAAGACAAACGGAGTAAAAGTTTGTGCGTCCCAACAAAAAGTTTGGTGCTGCTGTGTAAGAAGTTACAACGTGTCCATGCAAAATCTGAGTGAGTGAATTTAGTGGAAAACTTCGCTGAGACGCAGAAAATCTCCCTGGAAAGAGTTTAACAGGTCATTTTAAAGTAGCATTTTGGTCCCCAAGCAACGTCCCATGTGTTCTCTGTTCAGGCAGTTTAGTAGGCTTGGAGCTGCTGCGTCAAAATGAGCTGACAGCCGCTGTTTACGTGGTCCATGACCTTTTGCTTAAGCAGAGCCAGCTCGTCCCGGAGGACGTTAGCAGAAGAAATCAACTCTGTGTTCTGGCTCTTCAGGTTTTTCACCCTGTCCTCCAGCCGAGAAATTCTCTCCAGCTTCCTTTTGCGGCATTTGGACGCGGCCACCCTGTTCCTCATGCGCTTTCTCTCGGCTTTGATGCGCTCCTGGCTCTCCATGTCGATGGGGGAGAGCGGTGGGGTATCGCCAGACATCTCGGGCACCGTCTGCGGCTCCTCCTTCAGCGCCTGTAGCCGCGCTGCCGCCAGCTGGTGGTCCATGTGGTTGTGGGACGGCTGCGGGTCTGCTGGGTAACTCGTAGCTGGGCGCCTCTCGCTGACAGGTGCGGATGCAGAGCTCACTGTCCGGTTAAAAGTGGCCAAGTTTGTGTACTCCGGCGGTTCCGCGCGCACCGTGCAGCTGTAGGCGATCCCGCCGCTCTCGCAGGGTGCCATGCTGGTTGTCGCGCCGGTCTGCGCGTCGGGGTGGGCGGCGGGTATCTGCTGGTAGTGGAGCTCAGCCAGAGCCCTCACAAAGCCCTCCGCGAAGCCTTCCTGTTCGTCGGTGATGTTCTTGGAGCAGACGAACTGGGTTGGGGTGGGAGTCGTCAGCCCGCTGCAGGACTGGATGATCAGCCGCTCCAGCTCAGGCGAGGCCAGCTTCAGTAAGCCGACATCGGGGGAGGTCAGGATGTCCAGGGCTTTGGAAGCCAGCTGGGGTCTGAAGGTTTTTGGCTCGTTCAGATTGAGGGTCATAGTTTGTTTCAGGGTTTTAGGGTTGAACCCATACACAGCCGTCCCGTTAGGCTGAGAGTTGGAGGCATTCACAGCTTCCTCGTAGAAAGTCGCTTCCATTTTTCTGAACCAAAACTTTTAAATACAATTATAAAATTATCTTTTTTTAAAAGAGGAGGAAATCTACGATTAGCTGTTTACATATGACAATCTGTCCACTGTCCTGCGGCTGATCCTGCCTATTGTTGAAGTTCAACTCACTTGACAACTTTGTGTCCCGAGAAAACTTTTCTTTGTGCACGGTGTGGACATCGACAACAAAAACTTCTTCATCTGCCGCAAAGCGTCTCCGTTTTTAAATCTCAAGTTCTCTTTGATTTATCTTCCCTCCTAAACCATAAAAACAGTCCTTGAAAACGGGTTTTACTTTCAATCACTTCCAACGTGGAGACGAACTTTATCCACCTCTAAACTGCAGCTCTACTGAAAATAACAATGATGTCATTTCTACGGCCTGTGATTGGCTGAAGATGATTTGATGGGCGGGAATTGTCTAATGACACGGACGTTGCTATGACAACGGGCTCTAACTCCGCCCTATCCCGCGATGGTTTCTGGGATTAGGTAATGCAGACAGTGGAGCAATGTACTCTGGGATTACGTAGTGCTTTTGAATATTTAGTTACCCGCTCAATTTCTACTGACCCAGTCCAAGTGCGACACTGTTATTTTTGTGCAGGAATATAGTTTTAATAAATACTTAAATCAGATATTTACTTTATCACCTAAGCGCAGAAGTTGTAAAATCTTTGCCGTTCACACGAATGTTTAAGGAGGAAACTGATAAAGCAGTACAGGAAGTGTGTACTAGTTTGTTCAGATAATACAGTTAAAGATAAAGGGAAGAACATGAGCTTGACCTACATCAAAAGCTATTGTTGTTAAGACTGTTTTCTGGGAAAAAGAAAAAGAAGTGTTCATTAAAAGTCTCTTAAAGTCTGTGTTATACAGTTTGAGGAGGACATCTGTTTTTATAAGATGAGAGTAGTGCCAAAAAAAGCTTCCAGAAAAAACTAAACAAAGGCACCAAAGAACCTCTATGTACTGACTTAAGCAATTATCAAAACAGAAGAGTGAAAGCTGAGATAAATATATTTCTTTTTATGTCTTAACCTACTGACACATTTTCCTGTACAGTTTTGTGTGATTGAATCTTTTTGGTAGTCTTCTCACTTCTATTTTGGATGAACACTGGAGATGTGAATTATAAAGCTCATAAATATTTTATGTGCACATTTGCTTTGGTATCTGTGCCATGGATTTTCTACTTCCAGGATTTGCATATTACAATGACATGAAAAAGCCAACAGCTTTAGCTAATCAGTTGCTTTAAAAAGGTCAGCACTATTGATCTCAGGTTTTACTTATTCATACGTATTTATATTTTATATATACCATATAAATATATCATTATAATTATATATATACACACACTTATATCATCCAAAATCAAAATAACCCACTTACCTGATGGTTTAAAAGAAATTGTCTTAGTTTTACATACAAGTATTCAGTCATTGACTGACACAAGGAATACATACCGGTACATTAATGATCTTAGAAAACCAGTTGTTACTGGGAATCAGTCTTGGAAGGGTTATAAGGTCAGAGTTCATTACAACCCATCTCAGACTCTACAGGTCTCAGTTAGGATGTTAAATACTGCTGATAGAGCAAATAGAAATGGTTTGTTTGGAAGTGCAGCAGGAAAAGAATATTATGCCTTCAGCATGGTGGTATGAGACATCTGGAAGAATGTCCATGAGACAGAAAACTAGGGACATTTAACTATTTTATATGGCTTTGGAGGAAATATAACATCATATTGACACAAATATCTCATGCCACCTATAAAGCATGGCGATAGAGGGATGGTATTTGGGCTTGTTTTGCAGCCACAGGACTTGGACACGTTGCAGTTATCGAGTGGGTCATGCAACAACAGGACAATTCAGAGTCCAAAATTTCCCCACAGTAAGGTGAATACAGAAAATTATTATCTCAAGTTATTATTTAATATACACACTGCTTTTACATTTTAAGTTTTTTTTGTCCATGTAAATGAAATGAAAGAAAATGCAGAACACTTTATTTTCATTTGATTACATACAGTGCATGTAACAGTGGATTAAAATGTTTTCAATAGTTTTTGTTATTATTGTCAAAATATTCAGGACAGCATCTTCTCATATGTCACACTCTACTCAGCTTAATCCAACACCTCCTCAGTCACTACTGGTCCCTACTGGTGTGCCCCATGGCTCTGTCATGGAACCCCATCTCTTTATCAGCCATCTTCTCCCTCTCTGTAGAGTTGTTCACAAAATGTAATATCCATGTCCACTTCTTCACAGATGACACCCTATGAATGACACCCAGCTCTACATTCCCATCAAATCAGACCCCACCCTCCCTACCTCCCTAACTTCCTGCTTATCGGGACTCAAATCCAGGTTCAACTCAAACTTGATTAAATTAAACGTGGAAAAAACTGATCTCTTCTTCTCTGGTAAAAACAAAATCATTGTCTAAAGGTGATAGCTTCTCTTTGATGGCTCCTCAGTCTCCCACTTTGCTCAGGTTAGTCTGGGTAGACTGGATCTGACTGTCATCCCATTCCAAGATAAACAACATCACCTCGTTTGCTTCTTCATTCCAACATAAACTCTATTACACTGTCCTCCTTTTACTGATTTCATCTATTTTTGTATTCTTTGAGTTTAAAAGGTGCTGTAAATATATTATGATTGAGATTTGAGTTACTGTGTATGCTTGTTGGTAGCCGGGCAGCCTCAGCCACACGGTTATGCACATTGTGACCACATTCTGCTTATCAGCCTTATTGGTAAACCTGAAGCCATTCTAATGTCTAAAGCTCTGTGTCGTGGCAGTCCAGTCTGGTTTCCTTCATTGTATTATTCAACATGTTCTCCTCAAGCCAACTATAAATAAGTTAACAACCCCATTTAAAGTCAGCTAGCCGGAGCTGCCTGAGCTCTGTCCTCTTCCCAACACGACCATGCAACATCTATTTGGAAATAATTGAAGCCCTAAAATACGAAGTTGGAATAGCTTAGAAACTTGTGATCCTATGTGTGGTGGAAAAGTTATTTTTCTCTGCTGTTACCCCTGCTGTTATTTCTTCTTCTCCTGTTTTAGCACAAATTGCATCTGAAAACAAGTGTTTTTGTATCCTGGTCCGTACACCTGTGTCAAGACCACCAAATAGCATTTTCCTATCAAACAACCACCACACTCCGGCCAAACTTCCTGTTTCTGTCAGCATTTCCCCCTCTGTGGAACCGACAGGGTCACCTTCCGATAATAGCCCCCCCTGCTTGGGCCAGCTGTTTCCACTGCATAGAGTTTTCTAATCAGGAGCTGGCCCTGCCGGCCTCCCAACTGCCCCACTGCTGTTGTTGTACAGAGGTGGGACAGTCCAGGATTCATAAAAACACCCCCACTCCTTCATGAAAACTAAACACATGGAAAAGTTATAGTGCCTGCATTGATGTGGGTCTATCAGCAGAGCAACGTTTTGATTACCTTCAGGCGTGGACATGAGGGACACACACACACATGCACTGAGACAAAGTGAGCTCTGAGAGAGACAGATGAGATTTCAAACACTGTCCTTGCAGTGTTTGTTGAAGACCATCTGTTTCTTCCTGCCCTGCTGCTTAGTTTGTCTCTGTACTCCATCTCTGCTGACCGTTCCTGGTCCAAACATGCTGGTCACAGTCAGCACCACTTCCTTTAGACAGCTGCTTATCTCCTAGAAAACACACACACAGACTCCACAATAGCGGAAGTGGACAAAGTTGGAAAACGATGGGTAAATAAGACACTGAGGAGTTTATTTGGTGGGTTTTATCCTATAAATGTGCGTTATATAAATATATTCATAAAATTGACATGAAACCTGATTTTATTTTAAACCGTATAAAAGATTTCTGATGCTAAAACAGTTTTATTTGGCTTGATAGATAGATAGATAGATAGATAGATAGATAGATAGATAGATAGATAGATAGATAGATAAAATAAAAAAAAGAGCACAAACTGCATAAAACAGCTACTTGTTATGAAGTTTTACCTCTGCCAAGGAGGTCATGTTTTTGCTGGAGTTTGTCTGTTTGTCTGTCTGTTAACTCAAAAAGTTATTATTGGATTTTGTTGACATTTTTAGTTGGGGAGTGTCACTGGGAACAAATGATTAAGTTTTGGTGGCGATCCGGAAAAGATCCTGGATTCTAGATCACTTTGAAACTTCCAGTAACATTATGGTGCTGCTTGGCGGAGGTCTGCGCTCTCAGAGTGCTTTTCTAGTATTAACAGTATTTTTGTAAGGTAACAATGAAACAGGTCAAATTTGTACCATTAAGGTGATTCAAGAGAACAAACCTCACACTGATGGCCTGATCAAGCTGCATGAGATGGCTGCTAAGTTTATTGTAAACTAATAGTCACTGATTAATCATGAACTCAAGTAGACATGCTCAAAGGAAGGAAAACATCTAAAATATTTATGGCTCCATGAGGTTAGAAACAGATTTCATCAGAGAAAAACTTTCCGTTGAGCTAAACCTTTTGGTGTCTGTCTGACACGTGTAGATTCTTTGCTTCTTCTATTCTCTGAGTAAGTAGTAGCTGGATTGCCTGTATCTCTATAGAGCCAGGGTGTAAATTCAACATAAGACCAGACTGTTGTTACTATTTAAAAATGTAAATAAAAGCTCAAGAATTTGGAGAAATGTTATTTACATGATTGATTTTAGCATCATTAAGCCTGTACAACAAATGAAAACATGAAAAAAACGATTATTTAAAAAAAACAGTGCTCTTTTATTTATTCATTGGCATGTTTAGTCAGTGTTTTGCTTCAGTGAACCGCGCGAGAAAAAGCGAATGCGTCCTTTATGGTCCCTTTCTCTCTCCGTCCGCAGTCTCTACATACCACAGCGCAGTACCCGGGTCAGAAACTTAAATAACTGAATTTAGGTGATTTCTGTGCACTGTTGTGAGATTGTAATCACTCGGTGAGTGTTGCTGTGTTGGATTAATTGATCCTCTAACGCCATGTTTGTTTTGTAACGTCCTTTTAACGTGAATCTGTGCACACAACTCTGGCTCTACCTGCTGCACTAGCCCTGGATATGAGTAAAATAAGACTTACTGTTAACCTGTGGCTGAATAAAACACGCTCATTTGTCTGTTTTGAACCTTTTCAATGTCATCAGATCGGGCCGGTTAATAATCGACCAGCTCCCTCCTCCCCTGCCTCATGGCAGAGCTGTACTATGTCGGGGTGGACGTGGGCACCGCCAGTGTGCGGGCTGCGCTGGTCACCAAAGAGGGTCTGCTGAGGAGCACTGCAGAGGAGCCCATCAGCATCTGGAAGCCCCTGTCTGAGCACTACGTCCAGTCCTCTGCAGAGATATGGCAGAAATGCTGCACAGTTGTAAAGGTAGGATGATAAACTCAGTAAATGATGCATCTTTAAACCAGTTATCTAAGCTCAGATATACCAAACAGCCAGTTTAAATGCTGGTTGGCAGTCAAAAGCTAAAGCTTTCCATTACTGCTAGGTGATGTGACTGAAAAATCAATAATTATAATTATATTATATTGTAATTATAATAATGGGTCATTCAAAATGAGGACTTAGAGGAAAAAAGCAGAATTTAAAGCTTTAATTTAAAAAGTAATTAAACTTTTTGGTCAACAAAGCCATAGAAAAGTGTTTAAAACCAATCATTGTCAAACAAAATGTGCAAAGTTTCATGTACATAAATAATAATAATAATACATTTTATTTAAAAGCGCCTTTCAAAAACACTCAAGGACACTTTACATTAAAAACAGACAA
>JBAMHV010000008.1:1368345-1383236 GCA_037177535.1 Pseudomugil gertrudae
GCAAAATTGCTCAGCACAATATAGCAGCCAGACCATCATTCTGCCTGCTGAGATGCTGGACAGACATGTGTTAAAAAAAAAAAAAAAAAAAAAAATACAACCCTATAGACATTACTAGAGACTTAATGGACATAAGTAAGAGATATTGTTATTATCATCTGTCATTAAGCTCTGAAATGTCTTTTCATCAATATCTTACTATAAACATTTACTAGTGGGCTAAGAGCAAGTGCTGGCGAGCCAATTTTGGCCCGCGGGCCCCACTTTGGGCTCCCCTGATCTAGCGTGTTCTCAGTGGACAAAGCTCTGATGGGGATGGGTCGGTGTGACGCTCCGTCAATGCTGGAAGTATGGAGGCTTCAGAGCAACATCTGTCTGTTTCAGAGAAGATCCTGCAGATTTCCTGTTTCCATCACAGAGAAAGTTCTTGTATCTTAAACTATTACTTTCAGATTAAAATGATACCTGTGAAGCTTCCTGTCTAACAGGTTTTTGAACAGAAATGTAAATATTTTAATGTCTAAGCACATATATACAGCACATACAGTCTACATAAGTGGATTTTGCTGGCATGCAGCCACTTGTGTGTTTAGATGGCCGTGCATAATGGATGTATTGGGAATGTTTCCTTTTAAAAGGTGCATTTTGTTTTGGAAAAGGAAATCTCCTCTTGAGGCTGTTTTAAATGCAGACAGAGATGCTGGCACGTTGCTCCCTAAAGGTGTGTCTATGTTAAAGCTACCTTGATGAAGCTGTACAACCGGCACGTTTGGCTTAATTACAGCCAAAATAAAAAAGAAAAAATCTTTGTGGCTTCCAGCTTTGTGGCCTCAGAACAGGTCGTAATGCGTGAAATGTGTTTTAATGGGAAAATGTTATCTATTAAAAGCCCATAATGATTGGAGTTTTCTGAATGATTTGTGCAATTAGGAGTGTTTTAACTGTAAATTATGGCTCCCAGGCCCACTAGTAAATGTGTTGCATTGTGTATTTGTTCATAGCTGCACCACAGCTCTGTTATAATATCCATGTTAGAAACACACTTACAGCTGTTTCTTACATAGCTTATGTTGTTGTGTCCACAGTGGGAGGAGGTGAGTGGCTACGATGACTCCATGAGCCCTATCAGAACCTACCAGGTGTGTAACGTCCGCCAGCCCAACCAAAATAACTGGCTGAGGACGGACTTCATCCCCCGCAGGGGTGTGCTCCGCGTCTACGTGGAGCTCAAGTTCTCCGTCCGTGACTGTGCGAGCATCCCAAACATCCCCGGCTCCTGCAAGGAGACCTTTAACCTGTTTTACTACGAGTCCGAGGGAGACACGGCTACAGACACCAGCCCTCTCTGGAGAGAGAACCCTTACGTGAAGGTGGATACTATTGCTCCGGATGAGAGTTTCTCTCTGCTGGAGGCTGGTAGGATCAACACTAAAGTACGCAGCTTTGGCCCCCTCTCCAAGTCGGGCTTTTACTTAGCCTTCCAGGACCTGGGAGCCTGCATGTCACTCATCTCGGTTAGGGTTTTCTTCAAGAAGTGCTCCACCACCATTGCCAACTTCGCTGTCTTCCCTGAGACCGCCACAGGGGCGGAAGCTACTTCCTTGGTCATCGCTCCGGGGGCCTGCGTGACCAACGCCATGGAGGTATCTGTCCCTCTGAAACTGTACTGCAATGGAGATGGTGAGTGGATGGTTCCTGTGGGCTCGTGCACCTGCGTCGCTGGCTACGAACCCTCTGCAGACAGCACACAGTGCCAGGGTATGTGTATTTAACAGACGTTTTGACTTTAATTCAAGCAAAGCTTCTTTATATGCTCAGTGCAAGTCACCTCAGCCTGTGGCCTCTTCTCTGCATTTATTGTGTGGCTCCTGAAAGAGTTGGGGGGAAGAGGGGGTAGGTGAAGGAGGGTGGAGGAGAGTATGAATTAATGAGGTGTTGCAGAGAGGAGCAGCATACAAATATTGTGCAAGCAGGACAGGAAGGCGAGAAAGATAGCGGGAAGGCACAAAACAGAGAGCCTTTAGATTTACAGCGGGGGAAAATGCTGATAAAAAATGGAGAGATGAAGCCCAGAAAAGAGAGATATCAACAGAGAAAGGTAGATGGCTGCAGTTAGAAGGTGTGAATTGCCAGAAACAGCTGCTAAAAGGAGATGGATGAAAATGGAGGGGGGCTGTGGGAAGTCAGAGAGGGACAAGCGAAGCCTTCCCTTCACCTGGGTGTGAGAAATAGTGTCGAACATACGCTAGAGAGCTCATTCGTTGCCATTTGGCTGCTCAAGGTTAAAAGCTTGCCGCCAAAGCCTGATAAAAAGCTCTCCAGGGCGTCAGCCAGCGCTTGTGATGAGGAAGTGTAATTTCCTCCGCGGCCTCCCGTTAGTTAATCTACAGGCGGCCACACTCATTAACACCATTCAGACCAACGTGAGCCAACACTGCCACACTAACATTAATCACTCAGACATTTCATTTCTTACCTCAGTCTGGCCTCGTGCTCGCAGCCAAACGCTGCATGATGACGAAGAGAGCGAGAGAGAGAGAGAGGGCGAGAGGAAGAGGCGAGGAGAGACAATGGATGGAGAAACAGAGGCGAGAGGCAAAGCACGGTGTCCTCTGAGGAGGTTAATGGATTAAAACAAGACAGAGGGGTGATTCAGCAGCTTCTTGTGAAGAAGTGAGAAAAACAAACAAAGGAAAATGATGATGCTCCGCGTTTGAGTGGGAAAAAAGTACTTACACCAGAAAGTGTCAAGCCCGAAGGTGATGGTGGGGTGGGGGGAGCTTTGTTTTCCTGGCTGCTGCAGCATTAGCGTACTGATGCCATTGTTAGGAGTTTGGGTGGAGCTGGAGTTCAAACTGAAAGAGCACTTAGCCTAACAACTTAATCACGCTCTCCCATCTCCCCCAGGCTGCGCTTTACGAGCCGTCATGCTGACAGGACAGATGTTTGCCAGAGACCCCACTTTTACACCATCGGTTAGGAATGTGGCAAACAGCGAAAACACGGGGCTCCTGAGACAGATATATCCAGACCTTTTTGCTGCTAATCCCTTTGATCTGCATCCTTCTTTAATCTGGGTTTATCCTTAAGACTTGATATCAGCCAACCTTCAGCCTGGCACTTAGGAATTCAAATGAAACTCACGGACACGTTGCCTGAGATTGTATACTTTTCTCATAACTCTGCGAGGCTAATTTACGTCTACTGCGATGTCCCTTCATTTGGGTTGATTTATTGACTTATTATGGAGCTATTCTGCATGCATGTGGATGGCTTGTTTGTATTCGGTCGCCTGCTTTGGAGAACGGAAGACTGAACAGACACTGATTGATGGGTTTCGGGTGGATCCTTTTTTTTCAGAAGCATTCTCCATCCTTGTTTGTTTGACAACAGCAATCTTCCATCAGCGGTCGGTCTTCATCTTTATCCTCCTTTTCCTCCTCTTCAACATGAAACTTTGCTGTCATTGCCGCTCCCTGTTTAGGGAGATTAATGTCGCTTCAGTAGAGAGGCTGAAATTGAAAGAGCAGATGCAAATGTACAGATAAACCCTTACGCTCCAGTCTTCACAGTTTTGCATGCATATATGAACCTTTTCTCCATAAATATGGAGTTTTGCAGGCACTTCACAGTGTCAGTGTTTCCCTCTGTGACAGATGTGACAGCTGCTGGGCTTTTAGAAACAACTGTTTTTCCTTTTTCTCTTATTGTCTCGGTTGTTTTTCCTCCCACTCATGCAGCTTGCATCCCTGGGACCTTTAAATCCAAATTTGGGGAGGGATCGTGTGCTCCCTGCCCTCCCAACAGTCGCACCAGTGCACGAGGAGCCAGTGTTTGTCCATGCCAGAATGGCTTCTACCGTGCTGATAGCGACCCTCCTGACTCTCCCTGCACCTGTAAGTCATCATCTAATTCCCATGTTTTCTCACTCTGTTGCCTATAAAATGTTTGAAAAGGGGAGGGTACCATAAAAAAGGTTTTATTCTTGCACCCATTGTTATCAATGTAACAGTTTCCCCACAAGTTTTGGAGTTTTTATTGACAATATAACCGAATCATGGGAGCCGTATACATTTGAACAGGTGGTGAAAACAAGGACTGCATTACCATGTATTCTGTGTTGTGATTCAGATTATAGAGTCAAATATGCAGTGCTGTGGTTGTGGGAAGGATGTTTGCAGTCATAGCAGTTGCTAACTAGCTAGTTAGCTTAATGCTACTGCTGCAGATGACTCAGTAGATGCCGAACATACATTATAGAGCTCTATTGTAGGGATATATGTTTTACTTTACAATCTATTGTTGCAAAAGTATTCACATGACATCATGTTCAGGAGCCTCATTTATAGAACTTTGCGTAAAATCTACTAAAATTGTACTTAAGCAAAAAAACTAAAAGGTTGCTACGCTAAAGTCTGATTTAAAAAACTGCTTACGCACAATTTCCCTTTATAAATTCCTTACTTGCTGGAAAGATCTGATGAATTATGGCAACTGAGAGGGCATGTAAACGTAACTTTGCACAGACTGAGGTCGGTACTTGTTGGTGAGATGGACACATGTCAGGAGATCCTGTTTGTGGGTCATAGTTGTGGCGTAACAAACAAAAGGAAGGCTGCCGAGTGGCAGTGTCAATGTGATGAAGAGGTCTGTGCCAGAAATAACTAAACATGGTGAAGATGCCGATGGCTCGCTTTACAATAATGCATATGAGCGTGTACTACATCAGTGCACCTCCTCTGTGCTCTGTGGGGTGGTAAACGGCGGGTTGGTAAACGGCAGGTTGGTAAGCGGCGTGAGGAGTCACCGCCTCAGTGGATAGCTTCTGTCACCTGGAGCAGCTTCTGCTCGCAGCTTGTTCTCCACACTGCTGTGCAGCAGGATGAATGAATGGACCCAGGCCACTGTGCAGCTAGAACCATATCTGAGTCACAAATAACTTGTACATTAACTGAGTGCACATTTTTGAGGTTCACACAGACAAACTGGTTCTCACTGGGATCACAAGGTTCCGGCGGGTCGGTGGATCAAACACTGGACCTAGTTTAGGACATGTGAGGACACAGCTTGTAGGAATCTAAATCTTCTCATCAGCCAGTCATCATCATGGGCCAGGAAATAATTGTGGTCATTAACCTTCTAAAGACAACCGTGTGAAATTTTTATTTGCGCAAATACTTCAGGAGTTACGGTACTGACAGTCCCGCTACGAATATGTTAGAAAAGTGTGACGACCCTCTGAATCTGGCCTGTGATTAGGCAGTCAAAGTGCAGGGTCCCGAGGTCTACCGTAATGACAACTAAATGGGTGAAGAGGTCCATTTTTCTGCTTTCTGGTGGTTTTACATAAGAGACTTGTTACGTCCGTATACCCCCTCTGGGAGACTGAGATCGTCGGATCAAAACTTACTCATGGTCGTTCTCGTTTTAGGACTCAAGGAGACCGATCTTTTCAGGTCGTTGCGCCGAGGCTCTGGAATGATCTTCCACCCTCTTTACGTTCACTAATCTGTGTCAGTACATTTAAGAGTAAACTTAAGACTTTCTTGTTCCTGCAGGCTCTGCTCAGTAGATTATGGGTATTGTGACCATCATATATTTATGGCTTTTTGTTGTATACTGTTTTTTATTGTATCTTTTTTTGTGTTTTTTTACTCTTTTATGTGAAGCACTTTGTGACTTCTTTGCCTGTGAAAGGTGCTATATAAATACATTTTACTTACTTTTTAAACTGTTAAAATATGTTAAACGCACCCTCTTCAAAATGTTACTATGCAAGGTCCAAAGATGGCGCAGGGGTACACACTTTTCTCCATCATGTTTATAAATCCTAAACTTTCCTAATAGGAATTAAATCAACAGTATTTAGTCATCATCTAATTTAGATTTGATTTGATTTAATGTCCACTGAACAATATTATTTAATAATACCCCAAATAATTTAACACAGTAATTTCTACTTATATTAAAATAAAAAAGCAGCTTTTATCATATAACTTTATTATTTCTGAGCTCTTACTTAAATTAAATTGTTTAAATAAAAAATATAAATAAATAAAAACAGAAATATGAGCTGCATTGTGGGAGGCCCTTACCCTTACATTACTAAAGTGGTACTGCAAAACATTAGCAACTTTTCTTATTGTGCTAATTCTGCCATCTTGCATCCAGTCTCGTCTCTGAGCTCTCTCTGAGCTGTAAAAGTCAGTCTGATGTATCCACTGACTGCACTCTGTAGAGAGTTCATAGTCCTGACCCTGGCTGCCCTTTGTCTTAAGCACAGAGCTCTGAATTGGATAGTGTTGGATGGTAGCATTCTGCTTTTAGCCCTTTCTGTATGCTATTATCAGTCCTGTCCTTTTAATGATGCAGCTCCTCGTGCCTTTTCAATTCCCCTCGGGGATGAATAAAGCAAAAAGCACAGAAAGAGATGTTGAAACGTAGATCTTAACATTGCCGTGGTGATTCTGCAGCCTGTGATACTCCAATAGAAACCTCATACTGGTTAATGATCGCTGTGATAGCTGGAAGTTCCTCATATTTGCAGCCTTTTAATAAAAATGTTTCATTTGTTCAAATAGTGAAAGTGATCAAATTTACAGTTTATTATAAAAACCCAACAAGGAGAGTGGGCGAATAATAGATTAAATGAAAAACCACTGAGACAACTGTCTTTTTTAAAGAGTTTAGTCAAACATGTCAAGAGTTTTGTTAATGGTTTGTAAATCCACTTTACTGGTTTGGCTCCTTAAATTAAAGCTTATTGGTTGCTAATTACTTAGTTTTACTCATTAAGAATATGGTGAATTGAGCTCGTTTACACATGAGCTCATACTGTGTCACTGTCCACATGATGACCTTTATAGTGGTCACGCCATTTCTTAGGGGTGTCTGAA
This sequence comes from Pseudomugil gertrudae, assembly GCA_037177535.1. NCBI lineage: Eukaryota > Metazoa > Chordata > Actinopteri > Atheriniformes > Pseudomugilidae > Pseudomugil > Pseudomugil gertrudae. Next base: position 1,375,242 of record JBAMHV010000008.1, read on the forward strand.
TAACATCCATCCATTTTCTACCGCTTTTCCCTGAACGGGGTCGCGGGAGGACTGGAGCCAATCCCAGCTGTCAACGGGCGAAAGGCGGGGTACACCCTGGACAGGTCGCCAGTCCATTGGGTGTCCGAATGTCCAGACAGAAAAAAGTAGTGCACTAAAAATTACCAACAATGCATTTCGAAAAGTTATGGCATCGATGGTCATGAGAAGTGTCGTAGACCACAATGCATTGTGGGCAGAAGGAAATGGAAATAAGGCTATGACTTGGGAAATAAGTCACTTCCAAAGTCATAGCCTTTGACAAATGAACAGATATGTAACAAAGAAAGAATAAAATTAAATAAAATATTTTCACATGAGTTTGGATTCGGAACGGCGTCTTCACATGGGTCGTGGTTGCCGTGGAGACAGCTGGTACTCGCGCTATTTGCTACGAGGAGAATCGCCATCAGAATGCGTGCACTTTATAATAATAATAATAATAATAATAAATTTTATTTCTAGGCGCCTTTCAGGACCCAAGGTCACCTTACAAAACAATAAAAATATAAAAAACATGAGAATTAAAATCAGTTTAAAACATAAAAATCACTTGCTATATAGCATATCTGTACATACTGAGGGGTTCGGGACGTTCAGACACAGCCCAGAACCTATTAGCAAGCTTTATGATGAAGACTGGGCGTCTGCTGGTGCCATGAGTGGGATGGAAAGTATTATTGACTCACTTCAGCGTCGAGGCAGATGTTTATTATATTTCGTTTTGTCAGGTTTTTATAAATTCAGTTAAGAGACAGAAAAACGGGGTTAGAGTTGTTTGGGTAAGGTAGGGAGGAAGAGATAAAGGGGGGAGAAAAGGGGAGGTGCAGGGGTATTTACACTGTGTGTGTCAGGATGTGTAATTGTGTGAAAAATAAACCAGAATACTAAATATATGTATAGAATATGGCTTCCTATATTGTAATGTGCATTAATTGAGCTGTGTTAATAAAATGGGATTTGATTTGCTTTTTTTCTTCCTCATATTGAAAATAGTATTTTTCTGGATTTATTATTTCAGTTTTGCAACAACTTCAGTGCATTACGTTATTATGAACATCATGTCGCTCAATAAAGGTTTTTATCTTCAGAAATAATTACAGAATGACCCTTTAATAGTTGTGGATATGCATACTTTTAATGGAAACTGTATTTGCTGGTAACCGCTTCCTCTGGTGCTGACCATACTGCTTTATTCTAGATGCAAGTCCCTTCAGTGGGGCTGATTTAGAGCGACATGTGCTGCTTTGACCGTGTAAGGTCAGGCCCCGGGGGCCTTTCACCATGTTAAATGACAAACACGGTCCGCAACTGTCTTTCCCAGACCGTCGTCACAGGAACACTGTGGACTCTGACACTGACCAGCGCACTCAGACAGGCGGTCAGGGACACAAGCACCACCTTCAACCAAACATGCAAACACAGACGCCTGACAGCGCTGTGTCTGCGGTCTGTCAGAGCTCACGCCGGCCAGACTCAGCTTCTGTGTTTGAGGCTGTGCGTTGCACAAGAGCGGCTCAGTCTTTGCATGAGCGGCAGCTTGGGCTCAGCGTGGGTCTTAGATGGATGTCCAATTAGAGGAGCCTCCTCTCTGAACTCCGTCTGCCTAATTAGAAAAGACCGAGGAACTGAACCCTGGGGAGTGGCAGCTTTTAGTTTTAACTGTGAATGGATGAATCGTCTGAGAGCCTCCCGTTTTCTTTAAGCTAGCCTTTCTGCAGAAAGCCGAGATGTTTAGATGCTAGTTATTAAAAAAATCGCCTTCTTAACATTGTAACTGTAACAAGTATGAAAATACAAGCAGAATATACAAGTAGCTAAACTTTACATATACGTAATATCCGTGTTACTTTTACAGGTCTGAAAATACAAATACATCAGCAAACTGCTTTTCATGCACATTCCTCGCTTCTTAGAGCTAATTTGAGCCATTGCCTTCATTGCCTTCTTAAAAATATATGAACAGTTTCTTTCACCATCAGGGAAGATAATGCTAGCGCTGCAGAGGGAGCATGACTAAAGCCTCACTTATGTGTTTATTTTTTGCTCACCTTTAAAAACACCTACGTATGTGTGTGTTTGTGTGTGTGTGTTTCCAGCGATCCCCTCAGCGCCTCACAACGTTATATCCAGCGTGAACGAGACCTCGCTGTCCTTGGAGTGGGAGGAGCCTGAGGACACGGGTGGGCGGAGCGACCTCGTCTACAACGTGGTGTGTAAGAAGTGCCTGCGTGACCGCAGCCCGTGCACACGCTGCGACGACAACGTGGACATCGCCCCGCGTAGGCTCGGACTGAGGCAGAGGAAGGTGGTGGTGAGGAACCTGCAGGCTCACACCCGCTACAGCTTTGAGGTCCAGGCTGTCAACGGGGTCTCTGGGAAGAACCCCTCCTCACTCAGTTACTCCACAGTCAACATCACCACCAACCAGGCCGGTTAGTAGACATGCCAATGACACGGGATTAGTCCACACGTTAATTCATAGAGCAGCTCCGATCAATACCACTTATGTTGGACTAGTTAGCAGAACCTGTCAGTGTCAGCGCATGTCCTGATGAGTTTTAAGGTCCTGATGCTGTAGAAGATGTTCGTTTAGAGCGACAGATGGACAAACCCTCTGCTTGATAGATAAATTCTCCTTTATATCTGCTCTGTCAGCACTCAGCCGACTAAGCAGCCTCCTTATCATACATCAATGACAATGTCACAGCTCAATATCGCCACCTAATATATGCAACGTCATCATCAGCGCCTCGCACAGGCTGCAATTACTCTCCCAGTTAACCGGCACTTAATCCACCTTCCTGCAGTTTATGGACCCAGCACACTGACTGTCAACTGAGTCACTTTCAGGCCTCATAAATCAATAAACTGCAGCGCGGTGAAGGTGAATCATCTGCTGTTTTCCTTAAACCGTTCCAGCTGGGGAAATTTGAATAATCATTTTCTCACTGGGATTGTTTGTGATTTTAAAACAGAAAATCTCGCCAGTTGCTTATAATACACCATCTTTTCTGATGTTCCCTGCAGCACCGTCTGCTGTGCCTACGGTTCATCTGATGCGCTCCACCTCTGACACGCTCAGCCTGTCATGGCTGCCTCCTGAGAAGCCCAACGGGGTCATCCTCGACTATGAGATTAAATACCAGGAGAGGGTAAGCTTTGACTTATGCATATGCGTCACACTTGCAGAGATTTAAATGGATGCAGATTTAACTCCTATGGATGTGGGGACTTATTCAGTGCACAATATGTGCTGGTCAGACTCATCTGCTGGTAATATGAGCATGTTGCATCATTAACACTGATCACTTCCTGAGTCATGGCCTTAATAACTGCAATCAAAGGAGGATCTGTTGACTCTCAGCTGCTATAGGGTTTGCATCAGGTCCAGTTATTAGTTTTGCACACAAATAAAAACACAGTATTTTATTCTGACATTATATTTTCATAATGGAAACATTACAATTACCCCAGTCTTATACTACTAAATGACCTTGCTGGTTTCACTTCACACTATATTGTGGCAAAAGTCCAGCCAGTGTTTCCTGAGTAGCTCACAGACTTAAATGACCTAAGCTTAACTTTTTCTGAGAATTAACTAAAGAAAGTCTGGTAAAAACTTCCAGATCAACCAAAAGATTTTGGTTCTTTATTAAGCCACTTATTGAAAATTAACTGTAATAAACTTAATACTGGACAGTGTTTTGCCCAGTTGATATCGGATTTCTACAGTTTTCTGCATAGGCTATATTTCATTTTTTCAACACAAACAATTTGCTATGAAAGCTGCCTTAAACCTTAATTTTACAAGATTATTAACATAGATAATTTTTTATGGTCTATTGAATCAATAGGCGTAAAACTATTTGACCAGTTTCTGTTACGCATTAGCGTACATCATGAACTAAAAGCTAAGGCTGACATAAGTGGTTGCTATTGTTTTTTTTTTTGGCATAGATTAATCAAAAAGTGTGTATTTAATTATTTTTACTTATTTGTTCACAGTAAATATTTAATGTATTTTTAAGCTAACTTATTGTCTAAGGTTACATCAGCAGTATGACTGTATGCTAGCTACTGGTAGCAGTAGACATGATATCGATTTAAATAATTAGGTTTAAAACTAAATTTAACTTAAAAGTTGGGAAAAAAAGGACCTATAATTATTAGTTAACGTTAGCTATTTTAGTTGTAGTTACACGCAAGTGCTAATGCGACATAGAGAACATGAACATCCTGATCCGGCGGCCATTTTAAAAGCGTGTTCATAATTTTTTAACACTTTTTTTTTTTACCAATCACCTTATAACCACCACATGTAGTTACTGTATGCTGCCAGATAATACAGTGACCTCTAACAGCAGAGATAATATTGATCCAAGTAACTAGCTGCAAAGGTAACATTAATAAACCTGCTCATTAGCATTTGTAGCTAATCCAGCCATGTAACATGCTGTTTGTGCAAGAATGTAAGCATAAAGTTATACTCTTCTATTATCTCAGTTAATGGAGATGTTAGCAGATGTTTGTTTTGAATAAAAAATGACCAGTTTGATTAAGACACATAGAAAGAATATTGGGAATGAAAGTGGGCCGTACTGGGAGTACAGCTGAATGCGAGAATGCATTGCTTTTGTCTTTTTACCGTAGTCTAAGTCATGTTTGCCGACCTCTTGACCCAATTGCCCTTAAAAAAGACATTTCTATTTCAATGGGATTTTTAAAAAAAGTTTTAATAATGTTTAAATAAAAAGATCTGCTGAATAATAATAAATCAGTTTTGTGATGAAAATGTGATCTGTTCTGAAAAAAAAACTAATTAAAATACTCCCAAATGCATTTACTGTTTCATGTAGTCATGTTTAGAGGTGATTTTGAATCATTATATTGATAATGAAGTTAATAATCAAATTAATTTAAAGTTTAATCTGCTGAAACTGATCCATCACTGGAAATATAGGCATTCTCTCTCTCCAGCAGGACTGTCATATTTCAGTCCTCCAGGGTCCCCGTCCTGCAGGTTACAGATGTTTTCCTTATTCATAGCTGATTCAGATTAAATGTGTCTCCTAAACAGCCTGTTAATGACTCCATAATCTGAATCAGGAAGCAGGAAATGACCTAAAAGCTGAACTGACTGTAACATGACATCCTTGCTCTAAAGGCATCTGCAGGACGGATTCTGTGGATGCAGGGCAGAACCATATTATGACTGTTCTTAACTCCTTTAATGCTAACCGAGGACCGGAGCAGCGGCCCCTTCAGTCTGAAACCATAAAAACATAGCTGCACAGCTGTTTTTGATCAAACTTTTGCTTTATACCAGGGCCAAGGGATGTCTCACACCGTAACCTCTCAGCACAGCTCTGCCAAGGTGGAAGGGTTAAGAGCAGCCACCCCGTACGTGGTGCAGGTCAGAGCCCGTACAGTTGCCGGATATGGACGCTACAGCAACCCCATGGACTTCAGCACCGGCTTACACAGTACGAACACATTCTCTGCTGCTTCTGGTCTGATGAACTGCTGCCGGGGTTTTCTTAATGATGCTTCTAGCTTAATAGTTTTTATGACCACCTTAATTGGCGGCCATTACACATGCAGCACACGCTGCCCTGTAATCTTTCCTCTGTTATTTATTCATTTGCCTGTGTGTGTTACGGCCCAGGTGACCCTCAGAAATCAGTGCAGGACCAGCTGCCTCTCATCATCGGCTCAGCCTCTGCAGGCCTGGTGGTCATTGTAGCCCTGGTGGTCATCGCTGTAGTCTGCCTTAAGTAAGCTTTTCACAGACACCCTGCAGTACACGTTTCACTCTGTTTACCAGACTTTGAACAAAGACCCTCATTGCATGTGTATGCTATCGCTGCGTTAACTCCAGAGAAGTGCTCTCTGAGTTCGTTATTAGTGTGATTAGCTGTACCTGGGAAGAGCCAGACTGATTACGTGAATGTGACTCTGTTCATGTGCTGCTTGTTTACAGGAAGCAGCGCAGCGGGTCGGAGCTGGAGTACACGGAGAAACTGCAGCAGTACAGTGAGTTTGTGTGTTCAGCTTAAAACACGCTCTCCTCTGTGCTCTTATAGTCATGCTGTTACAGTTAACCAACTGATTTGGTCAATTATCCAATCACCTGTTTGAGTCCAGGGAACATTTCCCTCTGCCGGATAATAAACGAGGCTGCACAGATCAGCTCGGATAAAAGATTAGAAAGTGGAAACGACAAGAGATCCACACAGTAAAATGCTTAATGTTGTTTAAATAAAAAATCAGGGACAGTATATGGTTTTTATTTTATTTAATAATCCACATATATTAAACATTGACACATTATATGAATTCATTCCCAGTTAAACATGTGAAATTATGTTTTTATTTATTATTGTGCTTTCTAATAAAGGGCTGCTTGCAAGTTTTGATTTAATAATTCCAGCTGTGTGAATTAGCCCGGAGGCTGCACCCATCACATGAGCTGCAGTGTGTCCCTGTCAGGCTTTATGTCTGCAGGTCTAACGCCTGGATGAATGCATTCAGCCCATTTGATTATGAAAAAAAACAATGTTTTGAGTGAAAAATGCTTTGTTTAAAACATCATCTCGGTTGCATATCATTAATGTGTGGAGCCACAGATTTTAGGACTATGATTATATGCATAGCAATGTTATTGTCAACTGGATTATGGATCAGAAGCTGCTATTTGGTCACTTTAACCTGAATAGGTGCACTGTATGAGCTAGCAGTCAATGTGTAACCCCTTCAGGCTGGAGATGTGTGTAAAAAGAGGAAATCATGTGGAAATGAAATCATCTTTATCAAACAAACGCCACTAAACTGACTCATAGTACATTTTCTCACCAAAATAAATGCTGTGTCACAACTTTAAAAGCATTTACTGCCATTAACTGACATCAACATGAGCAACACCTGACAGAAAACATTTGTGTCATCCAATCACATGAAAAAGCTGCACTTTCTCATGACTCCCAGTATAAATTCCAGGCCTCCCATCTCACGCCAGTCTGAAAACAAACACAAAGCCATCCTTTATGCATAGAATCCCTCTTATTGTGATGTTTTCTACTGTGTAAACTAAAGGAAATTACCTTTAATTTATTAGAATTTGCTCAGGAAATGCCTGTTATTATGCATTTTACCTTAATGAAAGTGGTGTTACTGTTGATTTAAGTTGGGTAGGTCTGTTTAAACTAGCCACACCTGCAAAAACCCTGTGTTTTAAGCTGTAGGAAGTCTTACATTATGTAGACATATAATCATATTAAGATCACACACATTATTGCAAACATTTCAGTGGCGAGCCTTTGAAAAGAAAGAGGATTAGAAACATTGATAAACAGTATTATGTTTTCTATGATGACTCTGTTAGTTATACAGGAATCAAACCGGTAGCTCTGCAGAGAGATGTGGGGAGTAATTTAAACACAGATAATACACATGGATGAGAGAAGACTGTGGGAATGATGGGAAATAATTGGGAATAGGAGTGTAAGATGATGAACTTTGAAACAGCAGAAAGGACACAAAACTGAAAACCAGAATAACAAACAACCATTAAGTAAGAATCTTCCCATCATAACATACTGGTGCCTTTTAACGCATACTTTCAGCAACACAGTTGCCAGGTTTGCTTATTATGAGCAACTGTTTTTAAGGGTCTCATACCTGGCTGTCAGTCAGTCGTCAGGTACGTCTGCAGCATCAATGAGCACCTGTCTCACTTTTCAGCATAAAACATAGTTCTCTGCAAACAAGCAACATCCTGTTTTACCTTCCTGCTGCGAGAGAGAGAGAGAGGGGGAGAGAGAGAGGGAGAGAGAGAGGGAGAGAGAGAGGGAGAGAGAGAGAGAGAGAGAGAGAGGGAGAGAGAGAGAGAGGGAGAGGGAGGGAGAGAGAGAGAGAGAGAGGGGGAGAGAGAGAGGGAGAGAGAGAGGGAGAGAG
>JBAMHV010000008.1:1481316-1492114 GCA_037177535.1 Pseudomugil gertrudae
CCTTTATCTGAGGCCAAGAGAAGATCATTAGTAACTTTCACCTGTCTCTGTGCTATGATGAGCTCTAAATCCTGACTCTCTTCCAGTTGTTTCTGTTCAGACAGGTACATAAAGGGGAGGTTATATATTGTTTTATCATTAATTAGACAAAGTCTAAAAGCCAACATCTGTGATGGTATGGGTAACTTCTGTGAAGGCATTGTTAATCCTAAAAGGTACATCCAGGGTTTGCTGCATCCAAACAGTGTCCCTGCTTGTTTCAGAAAGACCGTGTGCAGACACATTTCTAATAAAACAGTGCAGGTACCAGACTGGCCTGCCACCGGGTCAGCCTGTCTCCAACATGGGGCACATTGTGAAGCATATAAATATGACAAAGGAGACCTCAGACTGTTGAGCGGCTCAAGTTGTGCATCAAGCAGGTGTAAGACAGAATTCTACCTGAAAGCTTCAGCCATCAGTGCTTCACTTCCCAAACGCTTATTGCATGTTGTTAAAGGAAAAGGTGATGGAGCACAGAGTAAACACGACCCTGCAACGTTTCCCAGCCATCTCATACAAAATACGTAAAGATTAGCTAAAAACCTGCTAGCATCCGTCAATACACTGATCAGAATGTCTGAACCAAGCTGGCATATATGATGAGTAAGTAAAGGAAGTGGCATCGACTAACACTTGTAATTTTGAAGGGAATGTTTGAAATTAAGACCAAATTTCTTTGCAGATGAAAATGACTTTGTCACGGTCAAAGCACGGAGGTGGGGTGAGGACCCAGTTGCAGATAAATGCAGATAAAAGGATTTAATGAACAGAATGAACAAAAAAAAGACTAAGACTGCATGAAGACTAACCAAAGACTATGACTAAGACTGAAGACTACCTAACTATGACTAAAGACAACTATAACTACTAACTAAAGACACTATCAACACTACTACTAAACCAACCAAAGTTAACGACCCAAGGACTAAAATACAAACTAAATAAGACCCAGGTGCACATAATCAAACACAGGTGAAATCAATGAAAAGAAAACAAGGCAAAACTAAAACACCAAAATCAAAAACACCACACCAAATGTCCAAATCATGACAGGCTTGGGTTAGTCCTAATGAACCTTAGTATCTTTGAGTTAAATGATTTAAGCTAATGCTTCTCTTTCATGCTAGCAGTTCGGCTTTTCTCAACCTTTCCTGGTTGGTTTTGTTCCAGTTACTGGACAAAAGCCAGCTGTGTGCTGTGGAAGATCCACATCCTGGACGAGTGGGTGGACTGTAAAGGTGTGAGCACAGCGCCCTGCATCAAGGTGCATGTTAACCTCAGTGACTCCAATCAGGAAGCATTTCTTCATTTCGATGAGGAGCCTGTCCTCTCTGGTTCTGAGGTGAGAATTTATTCTGCTTTAAGTTTAGGGATTTAGCTTTGTATGAACAACCACATGGTTTGATGCTAAAACGGCAACAGACCGGGTAATTAAACATTATTGCTGCTGCTTTACATATGACTTTTATAATAATCACAGAAATAGGAAAATTAGAAGCATATATACAGTATATATTTTTATTTCATTTTTTAATTTCCCTCTGGGATCAGAAAAAGTATTTTTCATTCATTCATATTAAAAAGTGACCTAAAACAACTGTAGAACTTCTCTAACTTATGTCTTTGTGAGTAAAACTAATATTTAAAAGGTATTAAAGGGATGGTTTTAAGCTTTTCAGTACCATAGCAGCATATGATGACCCTTCAAGCTCTTCTTAGTGGTTGTAAACAGTCCTGCCAACTATAAACATTTCTTTTTCTTCCCAGTGCTTTTACATCCCAAAATGCCAAATGGACAAAAAAAATCTAACAAACGAAGCACAAACTGTACAGATGAACTTGGAGAGGAAGCTGGGGGACAAGCTGTCCTGCTTCAGGGACAATAAGATGCACCCCAACCACGTCATCTACACCATGAAGTACACGTTGAGAAGAGCCCTGTTTGGACTGCTGTGGCCATGTTTGATGCTGGGTGGCGGGGCCCTGCTGGTGGGCCTGGTGAAGCTAACGCAGTGCTTAGCTCATGTGTCCTCTGAAATGAGCAGTGAGACGGCAGGAGGACGGCTCAATTCAAGATACGCTCAGGGTAAACTGTATAGACTCCTGCAGAGATCCAGTGTGCCCAGTATGCAGTCTCTCTCTTGATGGGAAATAACCCTTATCTTAGAAGTGATACACGGCTGGGACATGCAAGCATTTTACTGATGTCACTTTTAACCCTTACCTTTAAAAACCTTTTAGAAATGTTACAATTAAAACTCTGTGCTTGAATCTGATCACTGTTAAAACCTGGCTTTAAAAAACAAGATAAAAATGAGTTAAATGTTCCTTAAAATAAAATAAATCATCTGCTAACAGAACAAGAGGATTTGGCTTGTCAAGAATTCCCAATTCAGGTAAAATATCTTTATTATTTTGTCCTTAGTTTAAAATGTTTAAACTCACTTAGATTAGAAGGTGACAGGATGTTATTATCCAAAACAAAAGTCGTGTTACATGCAGAAATGTGCACCAAAAAAAGAAAATATGTTGGAAATATGCAAAGAAGGTTGAAACAGTCCGTGTATATACCACTTTGACAATAGTCTACAATTAGCCGTTTGATTATGGAGAGGATGCAGGGACTTGGAATATAAAGCAACTCAACCAAACATGAATTTACTGCTCACAACTTTGTGCCAAATTCAGCCAGAGAATTATATATTGTGGCCAATTGTCTTTTTACTCTGGTTAAAATCACTAAATATATGCAATACCTTCCAACAACCAACGGAGCCACCTGCATTCACAACACAATATCTCACTGCTGCTTCCACGTATTACATCTGAAATACTAATATTAAATCTGCTCGTATAAAACAACGTAATTAAAACAAAAAGAATAAAAAGCCAGAATAGAGGCTTGGGGAGAACAACCCTGCGATGAGCATGGTGAAAACAAGAATCTGACAGCATGGATGAACAGTGAAAACCGTGTAGTTAGAGAGAAGAGGCAGATTCCTCTAAGAAACTGCAGTTTCAAGCTTCCCCGGTGTGAGGGACCGAGCCTAAACATCAGAGGAGCACATGGAGATTTTAGAAAAATAATCACTTTACATTTATTTTTAACAAAAGTAACAAATTAGAATAACATCTTTTGGGGCCCATAAAAGAGGTAAACAATACAAAGCTCAAAGTAAACATTAACATAAGAAACTGCAGATTAAAACTTCCCTAGTTGGTCAAAAATCACCATGTTAAACGTATGGAAGCCCGACAGCGGTCGTGTTAAACTAATGAGGTTTTTTTGTTATCCTGTGAAAACTAGTTAGTTTTCTTGTTAGCTTGAGGACCGTTTTCTTACGATAACAGGATCTTTTACCTCATTTTGTTGGGATAACGAGATAATAAGGATGGGCTCAATAAGTAGTTACTGTGTTACACCTGATTTCATCTAAACTAACAGGGACAGCTGTGGGAGGGGCTACAGTCACTGTGTATACGTGCAATATTGTGAATGATTACGTGTGTTTCCATTACCTTCAGATTTGCACAAAATCAAAATATCGCAATAGAAATTCGCTTATGGACATTTTAAAAAACTTCATCATTAAAAACCTTTTGTAACCTTTTGTAAAGAGTAGGCTTTCCAGACGTTTCGACATAGAAGTTTATCGCAGTGTGTAATGAAAACACTTTTATTTATGCATCCCTGGACATCACGCAGTGGTCATGTGACCGGTTAAGGTTGTGCAGTACGAAGTAAACAACCAGAAAATGCAGGTTTAAGTGAGTTTTAAAAAGAGAAATGAGGGGCGGTGGCTTCAAAAAGCTGAAATTTTCATATAAAAAATGTGTTCACGTAGAAAAAAACTAAATGTTTCATGATAAAAATGTGAGCGCTGCCATTCCCGTAAAATCACATTTGGATGACAACGGCTTTGGATGACATTTGGATGACTAAATGTTACAAATATTGCTTTAATTTAGCAGAAAACGGTGATGGAAACACAGCTAGTGGTTGTAAATTGTAACAGCGATCACAATTTCAGCCTTTGTGATCCCTGGTTTATTGATCAGTTGGCATTACATCTATGGAATCAGATTTGTTTTAAAAGTTTCAAGCAAAACTTTTTAAGATTAAAGCAAAAAACAGAAATTAAAACCAAAATTTTCTAAAACTCAAGCAAAATAAATGATCTCAAAATCAAAAATTATCAACCATCATGAAAACTATGAGACTTTTATTTAGTTACATTCAGTAGTTTTGTTTGCAGTTTCTTCGTCCTCTTTCTCTCTTCTCTGTATTTTGGTTGCAGTTCACAGTTTTTGGTTTAATTTCTGACAGTTGTAGCTGGAAGTTGTTTAACCCCTTGTCGAGACTCCTTGTCTCGAAAAAGTTAAAATCCCACTTTAAAGCCTCTGTAGTAAAGAATTGCTGAAGTCTGCCGTCTACAGCCACATATGGTCAATAGCATACATATACAAGGGGTTAAATAACTTTTAGCAACAGCTGTGTCAATCAAACTCCACAGCCAATCAGATTGCACCCCTGAAAGAGCCCCGCCCCTGAAAGGTTTGTGTCAGAAATTAAACCAAAAACTGTGAACTGCAACCAAAAGACAGAGAAGAGAGAAAGAGAACGAGGAAACTGCAAACAAAACAACTGAATGTAACTAAATAAAAGCCTAAAATAGTTTTCATGATGATTTTGTGATAATAGTGATATTTTTTTATTTTGAGTTCATTTATTTTGCTTGAGTTTTATAAAGTTTTGGTTTTAATTTCGGGGTTTTGCTTGGAACTTTTGAAACAAATCTGATTCCATACACACCTGACTGGCTTGACTGGACTGAGACATCCCTTGCAAATGTTTCTGTAATGTCTCGGTACAATCAAGCCAAGCCGACGTCACATCCACCAGTTGAGGTGTTGTTAGAGAACAGATAATGGCTAAGCTCTCATCCGTGTCGAAGCACAGTCTCCTCCTCCTCCTCCTCCTCCTCCTCCCTGAACACAGACAGCCCTGCAGAGCTGCACCAGACTGCTGCATCCAAAGCGTGCACGTCTTTAATTCCTGCAGACAGGAAACCAGCTCTGCTCACTCCTCTTCATCCTCATCTCTTTCTTTTCAACTTCATTGGGGTTTGAAGTGTTATTTCACTGATAATCTTGATTTTGGAGCATTATCAGTTGATAAACTAAAAAAAAACAATATGCAGAAAGACTCCAGTTTAGGACAACCTCTGCCACCATGAAATTCTTTCTTGAACAACCCAAATTAACAGCTAATGTCTTAAAAAAAAACACCTTTATTACAAAAATCATGAGTTAATGCAGAGCTACCACAATGTGCATCCACATAGCGGCATCTAATGCATATTATTAATGTTTAAACTATCATTTATCAGTTTTAAAATTCCTTTTCTGTCTGTAATTCTCTCCATGTGTGCGAGTTCTTTCCGAGCTTCCTCACCGTGCAGATACACACAGCTTACATTAGAGTCTCTACATTATTATCTGTACCATATAATGCTTGTTTCTGTGTGTGTTGTTTCTAACGGGCTTTAAACGGCTTCAGCTCCTCCAACTTTAGTTTGAATAGTTTATGAACGTTTGTTTTCTCCAGAGACCGAGATAAATGATGTTATCATGTGAAAACAGTTTAGAAAACATGCAGGCAGGACCACTGTCGGCTTCCGGAGCATCAAACTCTGTTCACAACTTTATACACGTTTGTTTTGAAATTGTTTCATTTGTTTCATTTCATTACTTTTAGAAAATGGTTCTAATGCAATAAAATGAAGAAAATTTGCATCTTTGTTGTATTTTTATAAATCAGTGTTTCCGGGTTAGAAAAATGTGAAGTCTTTCACATTTCTACTTTATCAAGCCCACATTGCCAGTACTGGGATGGAGCCTTTTACCTTCATGAGACGGCCTTCATGAGACTGCCTTCATTCTTGGTGTCACAGATCCAACAATTCTCAGAAATTTTACTCCATATCGACATGAAAGGTCACACATTTGCTGCACATCCATGATGAGAATCTCCCGTTCCACCTCATCTAAAAGCTGCTCTGTGGGTTTGATATGTGGTAACAGAGAATATCAGAGTACAGTGAACTCATTGTCATATAGAAGAACATGTAAACTACACTGTGCTCATAAAGTGGTGGCATGGTCAGCAACGATACCCTGGTAGTAACATGTGAGTATACAAGTAAGGCTGGAAAATGTGCAATGTATGCATTGTGCAAAAACTGCAGCACGAGAAGCCGCTGCACTGCTGCCCGCCACCATGACATCATCATATGAATATGATTCTCATATGAATTGTTTGCTGTTCTCAGCTCCAGGTGCAGCTCAGCTGCAGGTGTGTAACCTGGTGTGTGTCCTGCTGCTGGAGACTATTGGTTACATGTGTTGGCCACCTCTGAAATCTGGACACCTGATTCATTGGTCACTGAATAAGAAAGCTTAACATGTCTTTCCAGACCTGTATGAATCACCACCGTACCAAATAAACATTTTTAATGCAAAACTGTTACCTATTATATACCTAAGATATGAATTCATTTTTATTTATTCATTTAAATCCCAGCTCTAGCAGTCCACATGTCAAAGTGTCCTTGAGCAAAACACTGAATGCCCCTGAGCTCCCGGTGCTGCGTCACCTGTGTGTGTGTGTGTGTGTGTCAGTGTGTGTGTGAGGGCGAGGGTGAATGGCGTGAATAGTGTTAAAGCGCTTTGAGTGCACAAATGTGTAGAAAAGTGCTACACAAGTACAAGACCATTTACCATTTCTGAGGATAATTTGTCCTGTACTACTGTAAGTCTATTAACCTGATGTTAGCATGCTACGTAGCACTGCTAATCTAGTTATTTGCAAGCATTTGATTAGTTTTAAAATAATGTGGATAATTTACTATTTAGTTTTCAGTGACAGTATTCAGGTACCACACAACTCAGTTAATCAAATTTTCACATTGAAGCCTACAATGAATTGTAAAGTAAGTCAACACTACATGATGTAGTCTAATTTAAACATATTAGCAAGGCTGCTAGTTGTTTTTACAGTAGCTTGTTTTATATATATATATATATATATATATATATATATATATACATAGCTCAAATTTTACTATAAAAATGTAGCTTAAGCCTGATTTTGTTTTTAAACTGTACATTTAAACAGCATTTTTACTTGTAATTAAATTTCATGAATGCAGCCACGTAGAGAAAATGGGTTTTTATTTAACAGCACAATAAATGAATGCATACAGTTTCTTATCAGACAGACAAATGAGGAGGATTAAAACAAGTTATTTGTAGTAGCTTTGATATATACAGATGGATATATAAGTAGCATGACTCTGGGTTGCTTTGAACATGCAGGGTAGCTTCTTAAAACGTATTGTGCTTACAGACTTTCACAAAAAGGCAGAAAGATGTAAGGATGGTGCTTGAGAACATTTCCTTCATTCACACCTTCCTTCCAACCACTAGCTGGATGTTTGACTGCACGAGGACGGCCCGTCTTACAGGGGCATCTTTTTTTTTTCCTTTTGGTTAGCAGTTTATATATATATATACGAGTTTGTTTACATTTAAAATACAAAAATATATTACCTCTGTAGTTTTTAAGGAAAGCACATGTAGTAGCAGTATCTGTTACCTTCATCGTGACTCGTTTTTTTGTACCTCAAACAAGTAACATTTTGAGACGTGAAATTCAAGTAAACAACATCGGGTCAAAGAGAAGGAAACGTAGTGATCAGAAGAGCTTATGCAATATGCAGCGTGAGAAAGAACTGGTAGGAAGGGTCATTGTTGTTCTATAAAAGATCTCAGTTTGGGTCACCTCTCCGGTACAGAGGCATTGTGGTGGGATTGGTTTCTATGAAACGTGCAGGAAACACAAACTGGCCTTCGAAGCTCGTCATTTAGCTGTTTTTTAACATTAAACATGCCTCTGCAGCGATATGCAACAGCTATTCCACAAAAAAAACCTCATGGAGGAAGACACGTGAACACGTCACAGCAGTTAAAACAGAAACATGAGCTTTACGACTCGTTTGTCCTGCTGTTTGTCGTTGTGGAAAAACGAGTTAAAACGTGTCCCCCATTTTGGCTCCAAACACTTTGGATGTTGAGAGGTTCACACATTAACCTAATGCTTGTTTCAAAGTGAGATTAAGTAAATTAGGCAGAATTAGGAGGTGCATTTCATCCCATGGCAGCATTTCTCTCCTTTTCCCTCCTTTTTTACACCTTTATCTACATGTCTGTCATGTAAAGTGATTCTTCTCATTCCCTACTGAGACATCACTTCTGTTCTCCTGCTTGCAGTTACAGGACGTGTCAGGATCAGAACTTGCATAGTGTATCAAGACAGGATGCTAAATGACTGGATGCTAAATGACTGGATGCTAACTGACAGGATGCTAACTGACAGGATGCTAACTGACAGGATGCTAACTGACAGGATGCTAAATGACA
Organism: Pseudomugil gertrudae; assembly: GCA_037177535.1. Classification (NCBI taxonomy): domain Eukaryota; kingdom Metazoa; phylum Chordata; class Actinopteri; order Atheriniformes; family Pseudomugilidae; genus Pseudomugil; species Pseudomugil gertrudae. Next base: position 1,489,840 of record JBAMHV010000008.1, read on the forward strand.
GGATGCTAAATGCCAGGATGCTAACTGACAGGATGCTAACTGACAGGATGCCAACTGACAGGATGCCAACTGACAGGATGCCAACTGACAGGATGCCAACTGACAGGATGCCAACTGACAGGATGCTAACTGACAGGATGCTAAATGACAGGATGCTAACCGACAGGATGCCAACCGACAGGATGCTAACCGACAGGATGCTAACCGACAGGATGCTAACCGACTGGATGCTAAATGCCAGGATGCTAAATGCCAGGATGCTAAATGCCAGGATGCTAAATGCCAGGATGCTAAATGCCAGGATGCTAAATGTCAGGATGCTAAATGCCAGGATGCTAAATGCCAGGATGCTAAATGCCAGGATGCTAACTGACAGGATGCTAACCGACAGGATGCTAACCGACAGGATGCTAACCGACAGGATGCTAAATGCCAGGATGCTAAATGCCAGGATGCTAAATGCCAGGATGCTAAATGCCAGGATGCTAAATGACTGGATGCTAAATGCCAGGATGCTAAATGACTGGATGCTAAATGACTGGATGCTAACTGACAGGATGCTAAATAACTGGATGCTAAATGCCAGGATGCTAAATGACTGGATGCTAACTGACAGGATGCTAAATGACTGGATGCTAACTGACTGGATGCTAAATGCTAGGATGCTAAATGCGTGGATGCTAAATGACTGCTACGAGGCCTTTGCGTTTAAAATAAATAGAAATAGGATTTTACTAGCGTGCCATCAGAGGTTTCTCTGTGTCAGGCTGGATGTGGACAGAGTACTGATACACTAAACAGATACTGCAGGGATCAGTGCAACAAGTACACAAATAAAAAGGGAAAAGTAGTGACACTGCTTTGTGGTGTGTTATATATGTAGTACTTTGGCTCAGTAGAAAATGGATTCAAACAGAATATATGTGCACCGAATGCGTACGAGTATATGGATACACTGCTGTACAAGTTTTCTCCAAAGAGTGTTAAATGCTCACTTAGGTTATGTTGCTTCAGGACGATGCACACAGCTGCACAGGACAGTGACATCTGCAGGCTTACACCTTCCCGCCCCCACCACACACACCTCATCTTCATCCGTTTCAAACCCGATAGTAGGAATAATTCTGCTGCGTTAGGGTCGGAAAGGCTAGCCGTCTCCGTGGTAAATGCTCTCTTAGTGCTGGAAGGGAATAAAAAGGTGGGAAAATAAACATCTGTACGTAGTTCACAAAGAGATCAGTCTTGTTAGAGTACGTGTGTGGAGTTCTACTGAGACGGGACAGGTGAGGTAGGACTCCATCCTTTCTGAACAGTTGTTCAGCATCGTCTCCGTAACATAATGTGGTCTCATAGTGGGTAATGTTTGGGTTACAAGCTGGGAGAAACAATAACCAGCTCTTGTTCTTTAGTGTGCTGTTGTTGCCACGGCTCCTCGCTCAGTTCATGGCATGCTGGCGAATCGTGTGGAAGATCCAGTCCATTTTGGTCGTCCATCCGCCGTGGTGAGCGTCGTTCATCTGCTTCATGAAATAGTCCAGGGCCTCCTGCTCCGACTTGTCCAGAGCCAGAGTCTTCCTGATGTATGCGATGTCATCAAACGACTGCAGCTCGGGCATGCCTGAGCCCAGCATCATGGAAAAGAGGTTGATGAAGAGGTTGGCGTGTTGTCGGATTGCCAGGTACGCTTTGTAACACATCTCCTGGAACCTGAGGGGGAATGAGGAGGAAGCAGGGTCAGCTCCATCTTTAAAAAAGCAACAATATGCATCTTTTTCCTGCCGTTACCTTTCGAACTCCCTTGTTTTGGTGCACTCTTGTGTTCCTTTGCAAATAACGATGAGGAAATCCTGCGTGAGCACAAAGGGAACGCGCTCCCTCTTGTAGCCAAACTTCTTCTTTTTGTGGTCGAGGAAGTGGCCGAAATCGATGTGAAACAGCTGCGAACACAGAAAGCATTTTATTCAGGTAAAAGGTACGCCCACCGGCCACTTTATCAGGCACACCACACCGGGACAACACAGTGATTAGTTCTGGCTTCATATTCAGATGGTGGACTCAAACATGATAAAGACATGAATCCATCCTGCATCAAACCAACAGTTCAGGCTGTGCTAATAATAATAATAATAATAATAATGCTCTCTGCTCTCATTGGCTGTTCCTCTTCTACTCATTTAATATAATATTCTAAAGCTCTGATTTGTTTCCTGTCTTTCATTACTGGTCACACTAATTAATCCAGGTGTGCCTGACCTCAGTAACCACAACAGGAATG
>JBAMHV010000008.1:1741760-1751789 GCA_037177535.1 Pseudomugil gertrudae
GATGGATGGATGGATGGATGGATGGATGGATGGATGGATGGATGGATGGATGGATGGATGGATGGATGGATGGATACTGTACCTCCCTGACTTGTCCGGGTTCTTCTACCTCACACCCAGCATTTAGTGTTTTCTCAAGCATCTGGACAAAGGTCTGTACTTGAGGTAATTCAGTACAGGATGATGGATATCTTTGGCATAACTGATAGCTTAGAGATGATGCCACCAGCAGCACCTTGGCCCGCAGCGCTGGGTTCTGTAACAAGGCCTGACACAGAAAACACATGTGAGCAGTTCGACCACAATAAGTCATTAGTGAATACTTTTAATGAGACTAAGTCCATAATGTCACCCAGAGGTTCCTACAGTGATGGAACCAACGATCTGTGCAGATGGATGAGGGATGAGGGCGATGGTGGTAAGAAAAGAATGGGCCAGTCCCTCTTCCAGTTCTTTGTTCCTAATGAGGTCAGTCAGTAATATAATGCAGTCTTCAGATCCACATGCTGGTAATGCATCCACGAGTGGCTGCCTGTAGAAACAATTCACCACAACCAGTCCTTGCTTTAGAGGCACAGTAGCTTTACTTTTACATTGCATTTTCAAAGTGGACATTTTAGTTGTAAATAACTAATATATGAATAGAACATTTACTTTATAAAAGATACCATTCTCATGTATTAAGTATTGACTGTATTCAGTGCATGTTGTATGGGCAACAGTGTGAATATTTGATTAATTCTATTATATTTCACTTTTATCTTGTTTTATCACAACTTTTTTTTTATCTTACACAAAACAAGATGGTTACAGAGTAATTTAAATGCTACTGTAGGTGCTTTGTACATTTGCATTTGGATTTTCAGCGTAGCAGCTAAATAGAGTAAAACAAAGCAAAGCTTTATCTAAAATCTTTAGATTAGTTAACAGTACCATGTAGGCTGCTTGTGCATTTCTTGTGACACATGGATGATTTTGAATTTTGAATCTTAAATAAAATGGGGAGGGGGGGGGGCTTTAACATTTAACGTGAAAAAATATAAATTGAACATATTTAAATGTTGAAACTGCCTGCTATATTTTAAAGCTGAGGCTAATGCTCACAAAAAAGATAAAAGTAGATAAGTTACATCTGTCTTGATTAAAAAGCATGTTGTAATTTGATGCATTAGATTCCATCAAACTTCTGCTATGAATGAATGAATAAATAAATAAATAGGCAAGGCAAATTTATTTATATAGCACCTTTCATGTACTGTATTTACAATGAATAGTCATTATTAAAAGTTATAGGGAGTGCTTTGTGAAAAGAAGCTACATTAGGGCCATAAAACTAGAGCCCAAACTTGTAACCACATTGTTTCAAAAGCAGGAAATGTAAAAAACGAGTAAATGCTGCTTTCATGCTGTCTTTGGGATTTCTTTAGTATTTCTGAGGAATTTTTTTGCCAGAAATGACAATGTGAAGTTATTTCCAGAACTATGAGGGTTCAGATTCCTGATTTCCAGATGGCTGCACTCAGTACAACTTGTAGTTCATTAAAACATTTCATGGCCTAAAATATATTTTGTGTTTGTTTCTGCTGTAAACAGGAGTGAAGTGATGATATAAATAACTACTTTGTTGTGGAGGGCATGTTTGTCATCCCAAAATGTGTTTTTTTTTTATCATAATCACCTAAATTGTTTGGTATTACAATGGTTTTGTGATTTTCTTCTTTTAGGATTTGAGATGATTACAAACTGGATGTTTTGAAGGCATCCAGTTGTTGGTGCAACTGGGAGAGCAACTATCATGTAATGCCATCACCTACTTTCAACCACTCAGAATTCACTGGAGCACACCACAACCATTAAGCTTATGATTGCTAGCTGACATGTTATTCCTCCCTTTTTAACACATACTCTGTTGTAATTTAATAACAAGTTATTTATGTGACTCTTGCTGCTCCATCTACGTGGAGTCTCAGATGTTTTTTATATATATTGCTTACACATAAGAGCAGCATCCAATATGGGCTTTGCAGCCTCCATCCTTCCAGTCATGCTGGACCATAAACTACCTGTCACATCATTTTAAAATGTAACCCCTGATAGTGTAGCCGTCTCTTACTTGTATCTTTTTTGTGGAAAATGTAGACAACCAGCCTGCTTTGGCAATGTCACCTGAAACTGCTCTCAACTGCTCTTTATTGTTAACATGGTTAGGAGAGTTTTATGACAGGAACCAACATATTTATGCTAATTTCATTCATTATGATACAGAGTATTTACATCTTGGATTAGTACAGCAGTTCTGTTCTATCCTATTGGGGTCAGGGTTCAGGATTGGGATCGAGGAAATCTTACCAGTCATTGCGACACTTGTAAGATGCTTCTTGCCAAAGTGTCTTAAGCTGAGACAGAGTCATGGCTTTAAGTTTGAACACCAGTTGAAAGAACTCTTGTGATACCTTGAAGCACATACAATAAAATCCCAGACCATAAATTAACTTGTTTTCAGCATCATTCAGTGCAAATTAAATTGAAGTATTGAACTAATCAACTCCTAAATACAGCACATGTGGGTTCTGGGCCTGGAACTTTCTAATACAAGCGGTCTGGCCCAGTTAATGTCAAGATGGTCATATTGTGAAAGGAACTTGCAGCTTGAGTTAAGTAAAGAGAAATGCAGAAAGCCTTACAGTTACCTAACGTTAAAGCAAATGAAGCAGCTTGTGTTATTTGTGGCCTACCAGTTGAGGGTCTGAGGTGAGGCTGCATAGCAACCTGACAGTCTGACCAACTTCCTGTGGTGTTGACGGTCTGGTTTTCCCCAGCCTTGAAGCCCCTTCATCCTCAAACTGCAGGTCAGTAAGCACACCAGTACTTGGGGACTCTGTTGAAGAAATGAGGAATTAAGACATTGAGGTCATTGGCTGTCAGAGAAAGGAGCTCGTAGTGGGAATTAAAAAATGCTTTACATGCAGTAAGTCTAACCTGTTCCTGAAGAAGCTTCCGGCTGGGCTCTGAGCAAGAGTAACGTGGATATAATTTGGGTCTTCACAAGCCCGGAGGTGCCAGACCAAGCTTGCAAAGATACAACTTCAGTACAGTTAACTTCTTCCATGACCGTCACGCCATGGCGTTGAGCACAGTGGAGCTCCATCTGCACCGACTGGCAACAAAACCATGTAAAAAAAAAAAAGTTAAATCTTTCATGCACACACTTTGACATAACTAAAAGCACCCTGAGACTGCAGACGAGCGACTCGTGTCCATCCATATTGTGATGTTCACCCTGTGTTACATTCATTTCCCGCGTAGATTCATGTTAATGGTGATTCCAGTGTCTTGGTTGTATTGTGGTGTTTGTTGCATATTTATATCTTCATTTGTTCTCTTGCAGTTTTTCTTGATCATCATATCCAAAGATTTTGCCATTTTGAAAATGATAAACATCTTACAATGAAACAGATCCCTCCCTAAACTGTGTGGAACCCATGTGAGACCAATGCCCGTGCTCAGAGAAGATACCACACGGTTGCTAATCGCTAGGCAGATAAACGGAGGTAATAAATGTTCACGAGCCAATCAAACCTACCGCTGTCACTCCTCTGAACCTTGAATCAAGTGGAAAATGCTCAAACTTACTGTGTCTTCAGTTAGAGGAACTGAATGAGGCCAGAAGGTTTCCAGCCTGGGATGATGGCACTGTTTCAGATCCCTGGTCTTCAGCAGCACAGGGCCTCGCCTCTCATACCTGCTGCGGCATGTACCGTAAATGTCAGTCTGAGGATGAAACATACAAGTCCGTTAGAAAAACTGCAATAACATGAGTCTGGCTTACAATTGCATCCATCCATCCATTTTCTACTGCTTTTCCCTGAACGGGGTCGCAGGGGGCTAGAGCCAATCCCAGCTCACCCTGGACAGGTCAGTCTACAACTGCATACTTAATTAACAGAAATAATTCTTAGTAAGTGAATAGGTTAATGAAAGGAGAAGCTTCATAATCTCTTTGTGTATTTGCACATTTTATAAAAAACTAACTAATTTCATTTAATTTAGTTAAGAAGCATCCAGATCGGTTTATCAGGCGTGCACCACATTATTGGTTGGGGTTTATTTAGGACTACAAAGAGGTGGAGGTAATGATTTCAGACAGCATGCATGAACTTCAGAGATTTTACATCATTAACCTCTCAATGCCCGGATAGATTTACAATTAAAATTTAAAAAATGAACTACAAGGGGGAAGAAAATCAGCCAGAATAGTATATATTCAGCTGATCCGAGGCTTTCTGGGAGTTTGTTCCAGACATGTGGAGCATAGAAGCTGAATGCAGCTTCTGGTTCTGACTCTGGGAACTGAGAACAGACCCGATCCAGATGACCTGAGAGTCTGCTAGCATCACACTGGGTCAGAGATCTCTGATGTATTTTGGACCTAAACCATTCAGAGCTTTATAGACCAGCTACAGAAGTTTAAAGTGTGTCCTCTGATGGACAAGCAGCCAGTGTAAAGACCTCAGAACTGGACTGATGTGGTCCACTTTCACGGTCTTGGTGAGGACTCTCGCAGCTAATCGATCTTTTAGGAAGACACGTGCTGTAAGGCGTTGCAGCTTATGCATGGTTATTGTTGCTTTGTTGTGTGTTTTTTCTCTTTGCAAAGCTCTTTTTAACTGAACTGATGGCAGCAATAATACAGGAGGGTTACAGAGATTTTACCAGAACGTATTTGACGCCTGTTTTTCAGCAAAAACGTGGCTGAGGAAGAAGAGAATACGGGTACTGGACTAATCTGCTGCAGTTTTGACGTGGATAAATATGAGTCAATAACTCTTAATGAACACTTTATGAAAGCCATTATGTCAGAAAGTGTTTTAAAGGTTGGAAAACTGAAAGGCATCCATTTACCTTTCTGCAGGCCTGGAATGCAAATTCAGGTTTTTTGTTTTGTTTTTCATTGGCCATCCTCTCCATTAACCCACCTCCTTCTCTTCTTTGACTGTGCTGACCGTGGGGGAGGTCTGGAGCATGCTCAGTAGAGCCCTCTTAACATTGAGAGCCCACACCTGCTCCCCCTCCTGGAGACAGAGGGCCGTGACCTTTCCCCCCTGGAGGGAGAACTTGAGGCGCGTTCTCTCCAGTGACTCCCTGGGAAACAAAAACACCAGATGAGCCACCACCCCCCTGCTGCCAAAGACCAGACAACACACAAGTTGAGCATCTGAACCGAGTTCCTCATTCACAAGGATAATAGTTCAAACACAGCTCAGACACGGCTAAAGCTAAATACAGCTGAAATCTGCAGGGTGTTACCTCAAACTCTTTAAACGGAGAACAGAGTGTTCCTTCTGAGGGGAGAGACGCTTTATCTGTGGATTCCTTATCTGCAGGACAAGCACATATAACCACAACATAATGCGCTTAATAGATAAACCACAAGTTATGCAAAGCTGACCTGCATCATCAGGTGACACCGGGAGACCGCTTCAACATCAACCACACAGTCCAGAGCCAGTCCGCTCCTGCTCCCACCAGAACCATGAAGGATGGTGGCAATGGTTGTCCTGTACCTGTAAGTGTATCTCACACCCTGCTGATACAACGAGTCAGATACAGGAAACCCTGAGGATAAAGAAGAGCTCACAGTTACAATGTGAAACTGTGCATTTATCTGCATCAAGGGTGTGACACATTACACTGTACAACAAATGAAACTCATACCAGCACAACTTGAATCGCAGAGATCGGGTTCCACTTGAAGACCATCACCTACTGAAAAGAAGGTCCTATTAGAACATTGCAAGCCTTGTTAGGGAAAGCTTAACCATCATCTGTCCTGAACATCTGCAGGTCTACAGCAATACCTGATGTCTAGACTCTAAATAAAAGAGCACGCTGACCACAACACAGAGTATCATAAAACAACAGCTCATAAATCTTACCATGAAGTAGGAGAAAAGTTAGGATCACATGTGAAAAACCAAGCAGCAACACAGCCATGGTAATCTAGAATGGCTGCAGGTCCGGCTTCCTCAGAACCTCCACATGCATGAGAGATGAAAGCCAAGCACTGTTCTCCTCGCTGAATGAGCAGGCTTGTATGTGGGCTTTCTACGGCGTCCCACTGCTCGCTGCAACCAATCAGGAAATACCTTCTATACTAGAGCTACAAACATTCCCTGAGCCAATCACTTCACACGCTGGCTTTCACGAAACATCAAGTTTGTCGGATGAAAGTGAAGACGTGCTGGATTTGCTGCATGGATGTCTGAAAGCGAGCGGGCTATTGGATGATGGCTGAGCAACATCAGGAACACCACTTCCAGAGGGTGCAGAAGCAGTATTGTTATGCTGTTATGATACATCTCCTGCGTAGCTGCACGGACTCAGGAAAACTTCCAGAAAACACTCTCTGAACACAATTCACACAGGTTAAAGCTCCATCATGCAAAGATGAAGCAAAGTGGAAACATCCAGAAACATTCTGCCATTTTCTCTGGACCAAAGTTTACTTAAATGCTCTGAAGCTGTTCTGTGGACGATGGATGAAAATGTGAGGTTCTGTGTGGACAGTATGGGCGGTGTGTCCTGCAGAGGGAGCATCCAGCGTGTTCTCAGTGCATCTCTGATGGGATGGGGGGGCATTAGTGTCTATGATGTGAGCAGCTTCCACATCTGTGAAGCTCCATCAATGCTGAAAGTACATGGAGGCTTTAGAGCAACATCTGCTCCATCCAGGAAGACCAGGAGGACCATGCTGAACCACATCCTGCATCCATCACAGCAGCATGGTGGAACAGGAGGAGATTCCAGATGCTGAACTGGTCTGCCTGCAGTCCAGATGTTTCACCAGTACAAAACATCTGCAGCATCATGGAAGCAGACATCCTGTAGAGCAGCTGGAATTCTGCATCAGACCAGAATGGCACAATTCCTCTCCTAAATCTCCAGTAACTGGTCTCTTCACTTCCCAGTTGTTCACAGATGCCCATCATCATCATGTTTTAACATGTTTTACTGTTTATGTTTGTATATGAGATTTACAATTAATTGTTTGTTTTTTTTGCTTGTTTGTTTTTGAACATGTAGGCTGGGAAAAAAAATAGATCAATGCAAATAAAAATATAGGATGTGTAAAAAGTAGATTTCATAGTGTTTTTATTATTAGTGTAGCTTTGCGTCCTGCTACTCAGCCAGCCACGTCCTCCAATCTCAGACTGTACAAAAAGACTAAACTACCCATCAGGCCTTTCATCCTCCTTCCTCCATCATTAACTTGCCGCACAGTGCCACCTACTTTCCACGGTTCACGCGCCACAGCGGTTCACGCGCCACAGCGGTCCACGCCCGAGCCGCTTCATGCTCCTTTCACAATGCGGGGAAACATGCACTTCAAAGATATTCCACACAAAAACAAACACATTATTTTATTTTATCCCATCACTGAGTGAATAAAATACTCCCATTTGCTTGTTCAATACAACAATGAAGCCAAATCTAATTAATAATGCAGAAATACACAATTTTACATCTAATTAAAGATCGCTTCTAGCATTTAATCAGACAACATAAATACTGAATTTATAGACTTGTATTAACTATATTAGATTCAGGTTATATTTAGTGCAAACCGGTTTAAACTATCATAATGGTAATAGTATAATTTAAGGACATAATGATGTTATTTTTTGTCCCGCGCTTATGAACGCATCTTTAGTCCGGACTAGGGGGGCGTGGCTTTGACCGGACCAGGGGGGCGTGGCTTTGACCGGCTTTGGCCCAGACACAATGAACCGTCACACAGAGAGGAGCACTCACTCTGTGGTATTAGCACGATTTTAGCTGATTTTTCTTCTTATTTGTGCCTTTTCACAGATTTATCTATTTTTTTAAACTTCCGAAACGTTTCATGGCGGTAAGAAGACTCAGCTGGAAGCAGCTTGTTCGTCGTGTTTGATGAAAACGAGGTCCCGTTCAGACTAACGTTACCGTCAGCCCCTCCTGCTGGTGTTTTATTTCATTTTTAAGACTTTCAAACTACATAACTGAGTAGTTAAACATGTCCTTGACCGCCTCGTCTGATTATTTCGCTGCGGAGTGTTTGGTTTCGATATCAAGCGGTCCCGTTCTGCACAGACCCACCCCGGTCGCCCCCGCCAGCCAGCCTGCCACGACGGGCCTTCTCTCCGGGGAGAGCGATGGCTCGAGCGAGGACAGGGAAGTGCGCGAGACGATGAGGCTGGAAGGGACGAACATGATGACCGTGGCCGGCATCCTCACCGACTTGCACAAGTTCCGCTCCATGTCCACCTACTCGGAGAGTAGCAACTCCTCGTGCGGCGGCGAGAGCGGTTACACCACGTTGTCCGACCCCACCACCCCGACCATGACCCCCTCCGCGACGCCGGTGCCCGGACAGCAGCAGCCCTTCAGGGGGGCGGCGGGGGTCGGGTCCCCGGTGAAGCGACACCAGTGCACTTTTGACGGATGCGACAGAGTTTACGGGAAATCGTCCCACCTGAAAGCACACATCCGGACACACACAGGTAGGACAGCTAGCTCAACTTTTCTCCCATCTTTCTGCTTCTGGGTGTTTTATCATTAAATAGAGGTGGTTTTTAAACATATCTGATGGATCAAACTTATATTAAAACATTTTAAGGCTGGTGTGGCCCGGTTTGGTGCAACAATGTGTTCACACAAAAGGTGGAAAAACAAAAAAACACAGTGAGTCTGACAAAGAAGTAAAGCAACAAAAGAACTGGGCTGGACGTTAAAAGCTGTGACGAAAGTCTTCCTCGCGCTGGATTTGCATATGAAATGAACGTAAGACGAAACCCTAACGTCGCGAGCGTTTGCTTCATGGTTAGACAGATTTATGGCAGCAACAAGTGTGTGTGTGTGTGTGTGTGTGAAGGGGGGTGGTTACTGCTTCTCATTGTCCTCTGCAAACATATTATCATGTTGGGATGTTGGGAGGGTGATATTTACCTCACTTCTGTGTAGAATTGGCGCATTTCTTTATCTGCGCAGTCCTGAGCGCATGTGCACATCTCATCCAAATCAAAGAAAGCTGAAGTTGGATCCTGAACCACCACGCCTGAAATGTGCGCGTTATTTTCTGCAAATGAGCGCAAAGTGAGCAGGCGCACATGGATTAAGGGCAGGAAACGGGTGAACAGACACTGATGGGAACGCCCACGAGGAGCTCTGTATCAACAACGTGGCCATGCTTTGTGATCCTGAAAATGGCACCGAGCATCCTATTTATTCACTGTTTGACTCAGGAGGGTCAAATCTTAAGTATTTTAACTCTCTTAAGATGTTCTGTGTGATAACCTTTTAAATATTGACTTACTGATGCAAGCTAAGATTTGTCAGAAACCTTTGAAAAGCTTAACTTTGTGTTATTTTTAGTGTTTTTTTTAATGTAAAAATGCCTGTTGAAGCTCTTAAGTTTTTTTTATCATCAATATATGGATGTTTTGTTCAGGACAGCAGTGACATTATGTCATCAATTCAGGCTTCCTGGAGTATGGAAAACTTCCATATATCACCTAAAAACTTTTTAAAAGTTATCTATCACAATGCCACAGAGCTACAGACTTCCTTTTTTATTCATTTTTATCAAAAGAAGCTGATCGTGATCAGGGATGCCAGCAATCCGTTGTAGATTTAAAGGGGACATATCATGCAAAACCCACTTTTTTAGCCCTTAAGTCCATGTTTTTCTGCACTTCTAATTGTTTAGGAATGCAGAAAATGTAAATGTATTCCCTCCTGATGCTGTGCGTATATCTTTATATAATATGTGGTCATATTTTTCAGTCTGTTTAATTTTCTCTGTTACGTTTCTTTATCTATTACGTCACAGTATTTGCTGTGGGTCTGCCAAATTAGGTTGTGGACTTCCTGTAATCAATGTGGTGAATCTGATACGTCGACATTTATAATAAATTTACCAATAAAATGTTTCTCTGCTGGGAGATTAGCGTATCGCTGCTATGAAGCTACAAACATGGCGGAACAGGGTAG
>JBAMHV010000008.1:1752311-1763444 GCA_037177535.1 Pseudomugil gertrudae
AGGTGTGTGTGGAGCGAGAATAAGCAGGAATTCAGACCAAAGCATTGTGGTTTTACTTTATACAGACAATAAATTAAAAATATGTTAAAAGGAAGGATTTAAAAGCATGATGTATCTCCTTTAAGAGTGAAGCCTTGATGGTTGATAGGACTGCAGCCTCGTGCTGCTCTTTTGATCGAGTCGCCTAAATGAAGTTGCATAATTGTAAAGCTGTTGTGTAAAATAATTGTATTAAGCTGGAATTTTAATGAGCTGCTTCTCAGATGAAAGGGTTTGCTGCTTTTCTTTATATTTACAGTAAAATAAACATCTGAGATGTACAGAGGCGTACTGGATGATGCAGTTGCTAACGGCTCTCTCTCTCCTCGCTCCACTGCAGGTGAGAGGCCCTTCCCCTGCACCTGGCCAGGCTGCGAGAAGAAGTTTGCCCGCTCCGATGAGCTCGCACGCCACACCCGCACCCACACGGGGGAGAAGCGCTTCCTGTGTCCGCTGTGCGACAAGCGCTTCATGCGCAGCGACCACCTGATCAAGCATGCCCGCCGGCACCCCGACTTCCAGCCCGCCATGTTGAGGCGCAGCAAGGGCGCGTGCTCGTCTCTGAACCAAACCACATGTAATTAGAAGAGTTTAACTCGCAGGTTTTATGAGATCGACAGAAGATAGAGGAGGTCAGGTTTAGTTAACCAGCTACAATCATATCAAATGATTAGGATCTGAGCCTTGCTGCGTTCTACTCCAACACGTGCACATACGCTGAGCAGTTCTTACACGGCAGGGTTTTTAGAGACAGATCTCCACCCCCATATGAATGACTAATTTGGCTACAGCTCTCCTTATTGGAGCAACAAGAATCGGGGTAGAAAATGTTCCTTTTTTCATTCCTGTAGCAACCCTTTTTGGACCTATCACACTTCCGTCTGCATCCCTAGTAGCACATGTCGCGGCGTGTAGTGTTTACAGAGGGATGGACTGAAGCGAGCCCTCAAAAGCGGTGCAACGTTTCACAAAAACCCGACATTAAAACACAGTTAGACTAATACACGCAGGGGAAGGTGTGAAAATAATGAATACATGGATGTTTTTACTCCATAGAGGTAGAAGAATGTACTGACACTGAATCTAAACCTTTTTATAGGTTAATTTGTTGAATTAGATAAGTCTACCTTATCAATCAAGGTACTTCACATCAACACAAAAAATAAAAGCCTTTTATGTAAAGAAAAAGAGCCCAAAATGAGTCTAATACCACAATATTATAGCAAGAAAACACAGCTGGAGTATTGGATGGATTTTTTTTAACCAAAATAAATCATAAAATACCTCATTGTTTATTCCAGGTTTACGGCAGCAGCACGGTTTTTCTTCTCTCCATCACTCGTTTCAGGAACAGACAGGATCTCACGTTTTTTTCTGTACCAGTTATTTACTCTGCGTAATCTTGTGATATTAAGTAGCATGGCGTTGTCTAGGATCTTTTTATTATTATTATTTAAGTTTATTTTGCGTTGTTAGTAGTGACGCCTTCCATTTAATTTCAGCATAGTTATTTTATGTATAACTAGATCAAATCTTCATTTTGAGCAGAAAGCGAGTCAGGTTTCACTGTAGAGGAGCAGTTTGCACGGCACTCTGAAGGCGAGGAATCACCCACAACATTCTGACACATAATACACAGCAGTATTATGTCTAATTTAAGCTTTAAGCTTTTTAATGTAGATGAACGGTAATGCTACTAGCAGCAGAAGTAACGCGTGTTGAATCATAGTCCTTATATTAGGGGGTAACATATGCTTGGTAGGACGGCATTGCCTGTGGGAGTCTGTGTGTGTGTTAGTGACAGAACTGGGAAAAGTGTGTATGCAATGGAGTTAAAATGTCTTTGTTTTGTAGAAGGGGGGGTTTACACGAGCTGAGCTCAGTTTCTGCCTGCTGCCTCCATACAGCATTCACTCCTCTGGGATGTGGGGGCAGATGGGACGTGGGGGGGTCAGTGACTCATATTTCACAACCCTTTAAAATGTTTTATGGAGAATTAAACAGGATGTTTTACTCATCACTAAGATGATCTCTTCTGAGGAAAATACGATGAAGAAATGTGGATTTATTTCTAAATAATCTGTAATATAAATAAAACTTCCTGTTTCTAAGGCTGCGTTCATGCTGCAGGCAAAAGTGGCTTAAAACTGACTTTTCTTTCCTTCTATGGCCGTCTGAATATAATGAACATGATGGCTTTTACATGAACAAAGTGAGACAGACGTCGCTTTACACTGGTGGGCACATTTTAAAGCCTGACAGGAAATAATGGGCTTTATTAGGCTTTTTTTAACAAAGCATGAATAATAAAAAGACTCCAGGTGTCAGATTTATTGCAATAACAGAGAACATCCACCAGGGAGCAGAAGATGAGTCACAGAATGATCAAAGCCCTGTTGTGCCTGAAGTTTTCACCACAAAGTGATGCAATAGGCCTCGAAACGAATGAAACAGCCACGTTTTGCCCTGCAGTGTGGACGTAGTCTTACCCCGAGTGCTGTCCAGGTCCGGTTTGTTTTCGCCGTTTGGCCTTCTCATGGACATGTCATCCCAGAGGCAATGCCTCTTCAGGAATATCTGAAAGCCTTAATCCTGCATCATAACTACTTTGCACCATGTTTACAGTGGGATCATTGTGCAGCTTTAGATCTTCCCGCCTGTGGGTCATTCAATGTGGCACTTTTCCCCCCAAAAGGTGCGTTTGGCTGAAGAGTGTGAAGGTTTCTGCACTGTGGGACGTTGCTTTTGTGTTTTATAACCAATGGTTTGTTTAAAAAGAGCAAAACAGGAAACTGCATTTAGAGTTTTTCTGTTTTCTTTGCTGTTCGCTGAGACCGTCTTTAGTTTTGTTTCCTCCAATGAGCGCGCTCCTTCGTCGTACCCGATGTCTTCCTCTTTCACGTTGACCCCGCTCCAGCAGCAGTCTCATTCAGGTGACCCTGCTGTCGTGTTTCCTCTGGACGCTTTCAGGTCGCTGCTGGCAGTGACCTCCTGGACTCTTTTCACTAAAGAACAAACGCAGTATACACGTGTGTTTGGTTTTACTTTCATCTCCAGATGGAAGCGAGGCCAGATACGTTCAAAGCTGAATCACAAGAACATACCTCACGTTTTTCTTCTTCTTTACAGTATCTACAGCCTCCCTCCAGCCCGTCATTACCTCTATATGCAATATCTTTACTACCTGTGTAGCAGCTGATCTCTTTTTACCTGCCTAAGTGAAGTTTTGTTGCTATGACGACATAGTAAACAGATAAATCCTCCACTTGCCACTTTTTCTTTCTTCAGTTTTTACACAGATAAGGGTTAAACCCGCCTGCTGGCTGTGGTGCAGGCTGAAACAGGGCATTTCAACACAAAGTATAAATAAATACGTGTTTTACATGTTTGAGAAGTTCAGTCCAAATTGCTTTGTTCATATCAGCGAATGTGGCTTGTGACAGCAGAGCATTATTCTCATTTATTTTTGGCTAAGCGGAGGGAAAGCCACACTAATTCAGATATGCACACTGTACAGCGTGGATGTTTTTCTTAATCGATGGCAAATTTTTTATATAATGTAATTTTTAAACTCCTCTTATCAAAGCTTTAGTTCAGAGAAATAGGGACTGTGTGACTGCTGCATCAAGCTGTTTTTGATATTTATATTCTCAGGCATCTTAAAAGTTTGAGCATCGGACTTTCATCATATTCTGTGCGACACCGACATATAAGCGTGTTCTTATTTCTTTATTTTGCTGATTAATTTATTATGTAGCGTATCATTTGTGTGGTTCAGTTATTTTCATAACCCTTTTTGTGATATCGAACAGTACTAATATTGAATGGTTCCAATCTGAGTTTTGCTTTTTTCCTCTTTTTGTCGAATAAAATTCCCAAGTTTATAGCTTACCTTTCATGTGTGTTTCTTATGTTTTAAATGTAAACGGGGTGTCAGAATCAGATGGATTACCTGGAGCCTGTCCCAGCAGACGAGAGGCGGGGTACATCCTGGACAGGTCCATAACTGGCTTTCTTCTATCTTCTTATATATCGGAAGCAAACTTTGTATGATGAAGTATTATGTATTATGGGTCAGCACAGGTGGTCAGAATTACTACAAATGTGGAAATGTACGTATGTTAATTTAAAATAATTTTTAGATCTCAGTCTGATCATGATGTGAAAAACTAAACTTTTCACCTGACAATTTTACAGCCATGAAAAAGAAAATATGTACATAAATTGACCATATCAAAGGTTTAAAACACCAAAACGGATTAAAACCCAAAATATAAATGTCATGTATATGATAGAATATATTTAAAAATACCTGCAAACCAGCAGGAGTGGTGGCTTAGCAGCTATCTGAGCTGGTTAGCATCCATTAGCTCCGGTTAGCTGTGTGTTGGCTCAGAGTTTGGGAGTGACCGTATGCGTGACCCTACCGAGACGGAGACGGTGGGAACCAACCACTGAGTTCAGGCTGTCTGGACCAAAATGTCTTATTGATGTCAGAGGAGGATGGACAGACTGGTTGGAAATGATAGAAAGGCAACAGGAAGTTAAATAAGCACTGGTTCCATCCAAGAAGGACAGCATCTCTGAACATTTAACATGTTCAAACCCTGAAACAGATGTTCTGCAGCAGCAGACACCGGTGGATTCTCATCATGGATGTGCAGCATCTGTGTGATGCTTCATGTTAATACTGAGAGAAATCTCTGAGGAACGGTTCCAACACCTCATTGAATCCGAGAAACCAAGAAGTCATGAGTTAAGAAGGAAAAACGTCCAACTCGGAACGAGTGGACAGTGAATTTGTGAACCAAATACGTTCAAAGTGTTAAAAAATGTTAAGGTTTTAAATAAATAAAAAATAAACCAGACTTTGTTTATTAAGAAGTGAAAATTTGTTGAAATGTTTGTGATTGAAAATTGAGGATGTTTAGTTTTTGTGACTGTTTTAAAATAACTTGAACAACAAGTAGAATTTACTGAGAAACAAAAGGAAAAGTCCTTATTTATCTAAGACTGGGGATTCTTTTTTTAACATAGCTGAATAATTTATGTTTGACTAGTTAAAAAAAATTAGGACAGAAAAGGTGATATTTCTTAGAGTTTAGAAATCTAAAAGTGGCCAGGAGGAAACAGAAATGCACATTTATGCCTCAAATCACTATTATATGTTCTGCATCAATTAAGGTGACCAGGTTAAAATGTATAATTAACAGGTATCACAATAAACTATCCCAGTTTACTGCTCATATTAAAGCTATCATTTTTATGTATTACATGATTCCTGAAGTTGTATTTTTAAATATGCAAATTATGCATAAATAACCCCAAACATGCACTTATTTGTATGTATATTATGAAAACATTGCATCTAAGTTCAATTAAAGATATTGTACAACACACATGCAGACAACCTGCATTAGCTGACAGGTCCCATTGTGAAGAGGGGGACTATCCTCTGATGTACGTCGCTTTGGATAAAAGCATCTGCTAAATGCCTGTAGAATAGAATAGAATAAAATAAAATAAAATAAAATAAAATAAAATAAAATAGAATAGAATAGAATAGAATAGAATAGAATAGAATAGAATAGAATAAAATAAAATAGAATAGAATAGAATAGGGGGATGAAAACACTTCCCGCCTCTCACAGCGATGCGCTCCAGAAGCAAACTACTACAGAGCACGTGATTCTGGAGATATATCTGCACTTTGAGTCCTGCACAACTCTGCTAGTTTAACCTATGATCAGCTCATTCTGTCACTGTGGTTGTTCACCCATCATCTGCCTGTTATCACATCAGTTTACCAGTGAAACGGAGCACTTTAGTACTTTTCACATTGTAATTTTTCTTTTATATCTTGTGTTTTCTTGCTGATGGATCTCTCTTAGAACATTTTGGATGTTTCTTTCATCATTTTGACTTTGTGATTCCTGCAGAAAGCCAAACAGGAAGTAAGTAGAATGTGCCACATGAGCAACATGACTGTATACTAGTGCAACCCTGTGGTGAATGAGGGGTTAGGGCATAGGGTGCACGTTCAGACACAGCCAATGACATTGTTTGATTTTGAGAACGACCAATGAGAAGTAGCACTTAGCATGAAATACTTCCTTTTACAATCAAATCTGGTTGTTAATACAAAAGAAGTTTGGATGAGGTAACTAAAGCAGCACAGCGCTTGTAAACAGCACCAAGCATGACCCTGTGCAGACAACAAAGGTTTCATGTAAAAATGGCAACTTTAGGTTGGATTTGGAGGTGATTTTCATTCCTTTGCAGACAAAAATTAAATAAACCCTTAAAATGTGTATTTTGACATTTTATTTCCACTAGTTTCAAAGAAGACACGTTAAAAAGAACCAAGTTTTGCCTGCAGTGTCTCGTCTTAACCCCTTATGGCCTGATGTCGCATATGTGATACACACTGTTTCTGAGACATGTTGCATCACTTTATGTCATGATTTGGACACTTGGTGTGGTGTTTTTGGTTTCATGTTCCTGTTTTGCCTTGTTTTCTCTTCATTGATTTCACCTGTGTTTCTTGATTATGTGCACCTGGGTCTTGTTTAGTTCAGTTTGTATTTTAGTCCTTGGGTTTTCACTTGTGGTTGCGGGCTCATTAGCATTGGTTGTTGGAGTCATAGTCTTTGCTTTGTCGTGTTCATCAACAAATCCTTTTACCTGCATTCCTGCTGTCCCCTGCCTGCATTTGGATCCTCACCCCACCTCCGTGCTCCGACCCATGACACTTTATGGCAGAAACTTCACTCAAAGCCCTGCTGTTCACCATATGACACTGTTCTCATGCATTCTGAAAATGGCAAGCAGAAAATGGCACTATTTTGACCTATCCATCCATCCATCCATCCATCCATCCATCCATCCATCCATCCATCCATCCATCCATCCATCCATCCATCCATCCATTTTCTACTGCTTTTCCCTGAATGGGGTCGTGGGGGGGCTGGAGCCAATCCCAGCTCACAACGGGCGAGAGGCGGGGTACACCCTGGACAGGTCGCCAGTCCATCCCAGGGACTATTTTGACTTATTTCATGGTAAATAAATAGTAAATATAGGGTAAAAATACATTGTTTTTTTTCTTCAGCTTTTGTTAAAGGGTCAAATAAAGTTTTCAGATATTAAAAATGTAGATGTTTCTGCCCAATTCTTTTGAATTCAGGCGTTAAATGAAAAAAAACGTTATTTATACTATACAGACATTTAGCAGATGCTTTTATCCAAAGCGACTTACATGTTATTTTAAACCATTTTAACCACAGCTATTATAACCTAACATGCATGTCTTGTGGGTGGAAGGAAGCCGGAGAACCCGGAGAGAACCCACGCATACATGAGGAGAACATGCAAACAGTGAGGCCACAGCGCTAACCACTGCGCCACCATGCTGCCCGTGCCCTTATCCCAGAAGAAAGTTGCAAGCTGGGACTGTTACCAAATAAATAAAGTGCTTACTGCATAGTTGTATTGATATATGCCATCATTAACCTATTTCTCCTCTGATTGCAGGTCTTACTGAATAAAAACTGCAGTGTTAATGTTGTTTAAATGTTATTCTGTCCTCTCCACACCATCAGTCGAGGTGGATGGCTGCTCTCCCTGAGCCGGATTCTGCCGGAGGTTTGGTCTTCCTCTTATAAGGGAGTTTTCCTTCCCACTGTTGCCTCATGCAGCTCAGGCTGGTGATTGCTTCAAAGTCAAGATTCAATGCAATCTTATGGTTTCCCTTATCGAGGCTATTTTGATGAATTGGCTCAAATAAGATGTGAAGCGCCCTGAGATGAGACTGTCATGAAGTGGCGCTATATAAATAAAGTTAAATTGAATTGAATTGTTTTAGTTCATCTTGTCCTGAGAAAACAAAGCTTGTTGTGTGGTCGCCCAGAGAATCTGTTTTTAAAAATCTTTTTTTAATGAATTATTCATGTGAAACAAACTACACAAACTCAAATTAACATGGTAATTAAACTGTAATCTGGAGAGACATTGTGGCCACTGTAGGCTTCCATAGATTCCAGTGTAACCATGTGTTTAAATTAAAATCTAGACAATCTTTATAAAAAAAAAAAACACAGATATTTGCATAATTTAATAGAAAACTCAGTCCAGACGTGTCATGGGACATGCTGTCCTCAGATTTCAGATGAGGGCCTGTCATTGTGAGGCCCCGGTGGACGCCTCACGTCCTCAGACTGTGGCTCACGGCTGTGCTTGGTTGTGCCTCTGTCCCAGACCGTCTCCAACGCCTCGTCATCCCAGATAGTGGACGTCTCCGTGTCGCTGAAGTATCCGGGCTCACCAGTGTAGTGTGTGGGGAAGAGCAACAGAGGCTCCACTGAAAAAGCTTTCAGGTCCCTTTGCTTGTAATACTGTGTGTACTCGTCTCTGAGGGGACAAGAAGGTGTCCAAATGGCTTCTTATACAGAAAGTTTAAACACACATTCAGCGCATGAAAGTTCTGTAAGTGACACTCACTTGGGGTGCTTGTTAAACATGACTGGTAGAAACTCATCAACAGGCAGCATCTTGTTCAGGGGGTCAGCCTGCAGCAGCTTTTTGGCTCCACTCAGAGACAAGGTGTAACCCAGCGTCCAGTAGGAGTATCCTGGGTGCACCAGGTTTCTGACTCCCTTTACCCAGTGCTCTGGCTCCTTTATCTGCAGCCGCTTACGACCCACATACCTACAGGAAAACCTGGTGTGTCACTAGTAAACTCTACACAGTGTAAACCTACATAAAAAGAGTAGGAAAAACCTCACTGACATCAGATCCCAGTCAAGCTCCACTCTCTGCACATTGTCCATTATAGCTGCCAAACGCTTGTAAAAGCTGGGCTCAAATCGGACGTCATCCTCCAGGACAAGTACCTGCTGTAGTTCCTGCTGCGCCACCTAGGGGGCGAGACATGACGGAGGCACTGTATCCTTTCTGCACAAAGGAAAAGCAGCACATGAACCACTCTAGTTTATACCTGCTTCCAGACATTGAAGTGGCTGAGGAAGCAACCGATCTCTCCTTTGGTCAGCACGCGGTCTGAATGAGGGTCTCTGTAGCCGGGCAGCATGTCGACACCCAGAGCCTGCAGCTGAGATGAGTTCAATGCTCTGTGAGACATGAGATCACATATATATTTGTTGTGTTTTTTTCAATAATTCCTACCATGTTAAAGAATAAGACTGATTGTGGAAACATTAAATACAGTTTTTTTAATTAAACTGCTAGATTTAGTTCTGTATGTCCTAGTAGTTTGTTCATAAAGCCTATCATTCTAATTGACTATAATCAATAGAATATTTTATGTAGCCATATTAGAGATTTATTTTCTTAACCGCTTAATCCAATTAAGGGTAGCCTATCCCAGCTGACATCGGGTAAGACACACCCTGGACAGGTCGCCAGTCCGTCACAGGCCAACAGAGAGACAAACCAATTCAATTAAACTTTATTTATATAGCTCCACTTCATGACAGTGTCATTTCAGGGCGCTTCACAGACATCATATTGAGCTAATTCATCAAAAAATAGCCTAGCTAAGTGAAATCATATTGCATTGAATCTTGACTTTGACGCAGTCTCCAGCCTGAGCTGCATGAGGCGACAGTAGGAAGGAAAACTCATTTTTAACAGGAAGCAAAACCTCCAGCAGAACCCGGCTCAGAGAGGGCAGCCATCTGCCTCGACTAGCTGGATGGAGAGGACAGGAAAGACAGATTAACATTGCAACAACATTAACACTGCAGCTTTTATCCAGCAAGACCTGCAAAAAAATTAGAAATGGGTTAATAATGTCATTTATTGATACAAGGAAGATAAGCAGAGAAGGTAAAAAAAAAAAAGGGCTCAGTGCATTATGGGATGTTCCCATGACTGTATAACGGATGGCTAAACTATGCCTAACTGTAAGATTTGTTAAAAAGGAAGGTCTTGAGCTTGATTTTAAAGGTAGGGAAAGTGTCTGCCTCCCGTACCCATACTGGGAGCTGGTTCCATCAGAGAGGAGCCTGATAGCTGAAGGCTCTCCCTCCCATAAACCACCATTCATTTTTTCCTAGGGGCAATTTAGAATGTTAAATTAACCAAACTGCACATCTTTGGACTGTAGGAGGAAGCCAGAGTACCTGGAGAAAACCCACGCTAACACAGGGAGAACATGCAAACTCCACACAGAAAGGGGACTGTTCAGATCTCCTCCAGCTGAGGCTCAAACCAGCAACCTTCTTGCTGTGAAGCTGCAGTGCTAACCAACTGGGCCGCCGTGCAGCCTCATGCTAAAGTGTTCAGATGAATTACCCTAACATTAATGTGCTCATGGTTTTTTGAGTCTTTAACCACCTGTTTAACTGATTGTTTACATAAAGAAAACTGAATTAAAAACCGTGTGGTAACTGAAGACCACACCGGGTGCCACTCCTGTCAGCTAAGAAGAAGAAACTGAGGCTAATTGACACAGACTCACCAACACTGGACAATAGAAGATGCATAAATGTTGCTGCTCTGATGAGTCTCATTTCAGCTCCACGTTCACATGGTAGGATCAGAATTAGGATGGAAAATTGTGAAAGTATGGATCTTTCCTGCCTTGAAACAAGTGTTCAGGCTGGTAGTGATGGTGACATGCAGCAACCATGGCCCCTTGATAACATGGCACGATTTTAACCACCACAGCCAACCGGAGTATTGGTGCTGACCATGTTCATCCCTTAATGAGCACAGTGTAGCATCTTCTGATGAATACTTCAGAATGATGTCACAAATCTCACCAGATCTCCACCTACTTTCTTCATCATGAAGATAAGTCTATCATCCTCCAATAGTCTCCACAGAAACCAGATCTACATCCAACATAGCACCCTTATGATAAGGTGGAACGGACATTCTCATCATGGATGAGGTGGAACGGGACATTTTCATCATGGATGAGGTGGAACGGGACATTCTCATCATGGATGAGGTGGAACGGGACATTTTCATCATGGATGAGGTGGAACGGGACATTCTCATCATGGATGAGGTGGAACGGGACATTTTCATCATGGATGAGGTGGAACGGGACATTCTCATCATGGATGA
>JBAMHV010000008.1:1782258-1792631 GCA_037177535.1 Pseudomugil gertrudae
AACCACAACGAAGTAGGTATGGAAAATGTAACCGCACGGCACGACACATCCTGATGGAAACGCTCTGTTTCTGGGTGGAGTCGTGTGAGGTCGGGTAGAGTAGGACCATCTTATGCTGCTACAAGCTTTCTTAGGAGTACTACCTGTACATGTAGAACAGGTGTTTACACAAGCTTGTTTACCTGCAGATGTGCTCATTAAACTCAGCTGGTTTGGGGACTGGTGGGAATGGCTGCCAGACGGGGTTTTTTTACTTTCTGGACCAGGAGTGTCCACCTCTGCACAGCAGCATTAAATCTCACTGTCACATGAGCTGCTGTGTCCTCCTGCACGCAGATCTGCTGCAGCAGTGCGATTAATCTCCGTTATGTCATTCAGACCAGGCTTTCGGCACAGAAAAGCAACGCCCTGTGGATGGTTAGTCATTATTTACCTTTTCAATTTTCTCATCCAGCATTCGGAAGAATTCCTGCTGGCTCTCTGAGGAGTGGATGCTCCTGTGTGGGGGGGTGAAAACACCGGTTAGTCTGACAGAACAACATGGGACAAAACATGCCAAAGAAACGTACAGAATCTTTCCGTTGGAGCCGGACTCATCCGTGTGTTGGCCTTTGCTGAGAAGTGCACTTTTCTCCTGCAGGAAAACAAACACAGAAAATCAGGAGCGTAGAGGAGCATCTTCTGATACTTCCAGCAGGAAGATGCACCATGAAACTCAAAAATCTGTGGAATCACGCACTGTGCCATCGTGTCCGTCCACCCCGGCGTCTTCTCCGCAGATGTACTTCACTTTCTCCACTTCTTTCATCTTGTACTCATCTGCAGCAGAGCGGGAGACACAGCGGAGGACATCTCTTCTTATTAAACTCACAATAAACATCAGACGGGCCACTCGGCACCGATCGTCTGCGGTTAAGAGCTCTCACACACTAAATCCTCTCCTGTCTGGCAACAGTGAAGCACATGAGCTGAAAGCCTCATCGTCCTCCTCACCCAGGCCTCCCATTTCCCTCCTGCACCATTTTCCCACACTTTTAAAAAAAGAGGAAAAGGAAAGTAGAGATTTTATGCGTGGAAAAGACATCAGATTCATGTGCAAGGCACTATTTTGTTGCTTATTGTGTGTACTTAGCATGTCATAAAGCTGGTTGTGTGTGCAGCCTGTGTGGTGATCAATCACATGGCATCAGTGTTCTCATGCACATCAGCAAGTTCAATGTGTGTAAAAAAAGGAGACAAACTATCTCAGCCTGGTCTGTGTCGGGATTTTCACCTCATCAGCCTCCAAGCTTCAGAGAAACTCCAAACTCAGCCGCTCATGTGGAGGTTAAAGAAGAGCGATGAAGGTGTTTTAAACAGGAGAAGCAGACGAACTGAGCAGAAAGCGGAGGTTGCAGAGGAGCTCGGAGGCGACGTGCAGAGACGACGTCCACCTTACGGGTGCAGCAACGCAGCAGGGAAACTACTTCTGCTCGCAGATGTACCCAAATGTTCAGACAGCACCTGCTTGCAAAAGATAACGGGCGACCTTGAACACAGCTTCTGCCCATCCTGTGTCACATTGTTTGTCTTCCCTGTGCTGCCTGGATAAACGCTGCAGACACACGTTTGCTAACTGCAGGGACTCCTTAAGACAGGGGTGCCCAAACTTTTTGCCTCCGAGGGCCAAACTGAAAATGATCCAGTGAGTCACGGGCCAAACGTTGTAGCTTTAAAGCATCTCTTGTCTGTACGCCACTGCCTGTGGTTCTCCATGCGGATGTGTTGAGTTCGAGAGCTTGATGCTGCGTGTGCAAAGGCTCATGGGGGATCTGTCTGAAGTTAATTAAACCATATAAAAGTGAGGAAAATATTGACTTTAATATAAAATATGCTGCACAAATGTGAAATACACCATGGATTAAACTTTTAATTGTTAAAATTGAACAGAAATACGAGTGAGCTGTTTATACCCATACAACCCTAGATAAAGTGTTAGAGACTTAATGGACATAAATAAGAGATATTGTTATAATCATCTGTCATTAAGCTTTGAAATGTCTTTTCATCAGGATCTGTAGGTTTCTAAGTGTTTCTAAGTGTTTCTAAGTGTTGGCGGGCCAATTTTGGCCCACGGGCCCCACTTCGGGCACCCCTGCCTTAAGAAGAATGTGTGGCGTGTACCAGTGTTTCCCCACCTTTATGCTGAGAGGCTCATGAACACAGAGCAACCAGTGAATGTAATGGTTTTATTCGGATATTTATAAACGCAACACTTTTCTGTTTCAGCCAGGAAAATAAATAAAAATGTATTTGTTAATAACACTAATAAATCACATCAACTGCATTGCAAAGCAGCCGAAACAGTAAAGCAGAAGCACCGCTTTGTTTGGGTGTTTTTAGGTCATGAACTGGGCCCAGTTACGCTCTGCCCGACTTCCCCAGCCTGAACTCCAGGGGTCTCCCAGCTTTGGGCTGGTGCACCAGAGGGTACAGATGTTGCTGAATGCATGGAGGAGGACTCAACTTTCTTCAGCTAAACAAAAGCTAAAGTAAGGTGAGCGTCTTTGGAGTCGAAGAGAAACAGACATATGCAGAGCTTTGCAAAGCTGTGTGATGCTGTAACCGGGAGGCTTTCTTCAAATGGAGCCACATTTAAAATGCAAACGTGTGATGAGCAGCAGAGTTGCATGTGTGGTTTGTGACCATGATAAGCAAAAGTATTGTTCGATTAGCAGACTTATATGATGAAATCCACCAAAAATAATCAGCTGTTTATCAGAGAAGGTGAGTTTTTCATGGGTGCAACACACATACTCACCTCTAGTGCTTATCCCACACATGCATTATTGTAATAAATCTCCATCTCAACATTTCAGGATTTCACGTTTACAACCCAGCAACATAACCTGGGAGTCAGGGCTCTATGTGGCCTCAATCAATTATTATTCTTTCAAAGGTCTCTATCACGGCTGCATAGTGGTGTAGTGGTTAGCTCCTCACACGTCTCTGGTTCAAGCCTCGGCTGGAGACGGTTCAAACAGCGGCCTTTCTGTGTGGAGTTTCAATGTTCTCCCCATGGAAACTGTGATGACACTGTGTTCTGCCAAATATCGACCAATCAGAGCTTAAACTGGTGTTAAAGTCCAATCATGAGCATCCAAAGATCTAAAGGTTAGCAGGAAGTTGTAAGAAGAAAAATAATGGTTGTGTATTGCTGGAATGAGCAAAAACCAGCTGAGCTGCTTTTGTAAGGTGAATAGTAGCATAAATAACTGTTAGTAAGTGAAAGAGAAAAGGTGTGGTTGTGTTGATCTGTGTGTTATGTCTGCAAAATGAATAAATGCTTGGCCCTTGTGGTGCCATCTCTGTGATGCATTTGTTTAACATCATGTCCCCCTCATCATCTGACGACTCAGGAGAACTCATGTCTGATGTTCACTCAGAATATTAAGCTAACATGAATCTTTATTTAAAACAAAAAAAAACCACAGTGTAGTGACTCCTTCCTCCAAGGGGAATGCAAACATCTACCAACCAGAACTTTAAGGCCGTACTTCTCATGTAAACATGGCTGCATGTGGAGAGTGTGAATCAGGACTGACCTGAGTGGAGGTCCCCGTTGCTGTAGGCTTTATTCTGGCTCTCCTCGCCGTTGGGCACGGCAGACACCTGCTTAGCGGAGGTGCAGCCCATCTCCTTCTCCTCAGATGCTCTCCTCTTCAGCCCAGAGCATGACAGGCACACCTGGGGATAGGTAAGAGGCTCCTAAGTTTCCAATGAGCAGATGTCAGATCTCTGGATGGCATTAATGAGGCCTCCATATAAAACGAGCTTCACCACCTTCTTCCCAAAATGAAGACCACCCACCAAGTGAGTTCACTTTGTTGTGAGTTGGTGCTACATGAATTAAAACCCCCATACCTCTCTTTGTGTGCTCACCAAAAAGCCAAGTCCCTAAGATTTATTTTTAATGACTGATAGGAAAAATCCCTGAGCATGAGCATGGGAATGTCTACTTCCACCCAGGAAATAAAACACGCAGGCCTCATTAGTTATTCCAGAATGGATAATAAAGTAGATGTTTGAGCCTGGGGAGTCACGCACGAGCCGGGCTGGGGGAGAAGGAGCGCGCGCTGGTGCCTGCTGCAGCGCAACAATGAGGCCTTTCAGGATGATGGGATGCCACCGTGCCAAGCCACCGGGTCATTTTACCAGAGAGGGGGGGTTTCTGTGGAGCTCTGGGGATTAAACCAACAAGCGCTCCCATCTACACATGAGTCTGCAGCAAAACAAGCCTGAGAGACCAAATGCAGCAGGATTTAGAGTAAAAATGATCCAGTGATCCATCCCTGTGTGGAGAGGTTGATCCGGAGCAGCGGGGTCCAGCTGCAGTCAGCTGCTGCTGCACAACCACCCCTCCTCCAGTTGGCTTTAATGATACATATCTAAGCATACAATAGCAGAATACAGTGAATTCATCGATGCAATATAACACAAAATAACGCAAATCATTTAGAATCGGTGTGTTGGGATGAAGGTTCCAACAGTAATAACAAAAGATGCGAAAGCCAAGCAAGCCGGACACCCCGAACAGGCGGAAATAAAAGGATTGTAGGGAAACACATGGGTAGAACGCGGAGAAATGTTTACCTCTCAGGTGAATCCATTTTACAGGGATTCTTCCTCTGCTTTTAGTCCAGATAGAGGACCCATTCAGACAGCATCTGCATGTCTCGGCTCAAGCAGCAGCGGAGATGCAGTCAGTCGGTCCGTCTGCCCGCTGTCTGCTGCGACTGCACGAGCCCGTGACCTAATTCTCTGTCAAATTCACAACAAAGACCAGACTGAAACACGATGGAAATAAAAAATAATATCACTAAAACACTTAAAACCCAAAAACATTTCCCGTAAGATTTATAATAAAAACAACTTGTCTAATACGGGTTGTATGTTGCTAGTCGGACTTAATTCTTCGGCACAACATGTACTTCCGGCCAACGCATTCCTCCATCATTAAAGTAAATAGCAAAAGGCCAAAAAGTTTTTGTAGTTTAAAGTGTCAAAGTGAGCTGACAGCAGCTGACTTCCATCAGTATGATCTTATTGACGATAGTAGCTCGCATAGCAGACGGACTTCCGCTAGCCGCGTCCATCCAGGAGGATGAACAGGTATGAATGAGTTAGCTTCCTCAGGTAGCCGCTCCATTGAGTCCCGTTTACATGCTAAAAGAAACAAGTACTTTCTCGTGATAACGACTCTTTTAGTAAAAATAAACACAAAAGTAAACATTAAATGTAACTCAAAACTGTACGTAATGATCAACATGTGTGAATAAATTTACTTTAAAGTTCTTGTGATACTTAAAGATACTGTTAGAGCAGGTAAATAGAAGTTAGCTTGGTCAGTAAATGTTTCAGCCTTTTCATACTGAAAAGGCCAAAGTGAAAGTTACTCATTTCATCATCAGGTGGGTGTAGAAGATTGTACATGGGGTGCCAGAAGGATTTAATAAAGTACTATGTGCGGAAAAATGTCCTGGTAAATAGATTGTAAAGAAAGAGAAGAGTACATTATGCAAACCTAACTGGACTGGCTACTGGGGTGCACTATAACAATATGTATGCTTCTAACTGGGATTTTATTGGTTTATATTTTTTGTATTTTATCCTAATTGTATTTATGGTGCAATACCACTGCTGGAACTCATTAATTTTTATTGGGGACCTGCCCGATAAAACCCACACAGTTTTATCTTCTCATATCTAATCTAAGAAAAAAGTCTAAGACAAGTTATGCTCTGCAGTAAATCACTTAAAAACACGTTTTTAGCAAATTAAAGCAGAGAACAGTTCTTTTCCTCAGATGGTCTCTATTCTTGCTTAGAATAAAGTTTTCATAGAATTTGCATTTTTGCCTGGAGTTTAAATGTTCTCAGCTGTAGATTATAAATTATATTGTAATTTTAAGAGTCTGTGTGTTGGCCCTGTGATGGACTGGTGTCTCATCCTGGATGGGCTGATAGCAGCTGGTGTGCATTACAGTTCCTGCCATCCATCCATTTTTTTCCGCTCATCCGGAGTCAGGTCGCCGGGGCAGCAGCCTAAGGAGGGAAGCCCAGACTTCCATTTCCCCAGCTCATCGGGAGGAATCCCAAGGCCTTCTCAGGCCAGTGGATAGACATGATAGTCCTGGGTCTCCCCCTGCAGGGACGTGCCCAGAACACCTCACCAGGTATACGTTTAGGAGGCATCCTAACCAGATGCCCGAGCCACCTCATCTGGCTCCTCTCCATGTGGAGGAGCAGCGGCTCTACTCTGAGTCCCTCCCAGATGGACACCCCCCAACTTGTCTGTCTCATAAACCAGTTTATAAATGCAGATCTCTTCACTCACCATCGATTTGATTAGATCTTGTCCCACGTCTGACCCCTTTTTCCTTCCTTTTGAGTGTCACAGGTTTAACAGTGTTGGAAACATTACTCAGAGGTTTTGTTCCATATTAGCTTAAAGCATCACACAGATGCTGCACATCCATGATGACAATCTCCCGTTCCACCACATCCCAAAGCTGCTCTATAGGATGTAGATCTGGTGACTGGAGGTCATTGGAGTACAGTGAATCATTGTCAGTGAAACTTTGATCTGCTTTTGCCTCTCTGCCAGTCAGGAAGAGACCTCCAGCAGTACCAGAGCATGGCCAAGCAGCTGTGCCGTAAACTGAACGGTCAGAGTCCGGACCGCTGCACACTGGAGGCCGGGGACATGAACTTCCAGTAAGTAAGAAAACAATTCATTTATCCCATCTGGAGTTCTAAACATGCTTTATTTAAACATCAGTTTGGCCTTAAATTTCTTTCAGTTATGTAATAGCTCAGGGTGTGTGCTACCTGTCCCTCTGTGAGGCGTCCTTTCCTAAAAAGATGGCTTTTGCGTACCTCGAAGACCTCCACAATGAATTCTATGACCAGTACGGAAAAAGAGTTCCCACAGTAATGAGGCCGTACTCCTTCATCGAGTTTGGTGAGACTGTGGCTAGGTGAGGAAGATATGTGTTCATCCTGTGCTCGGAGAATGAAAACTCTGACCCCTCATCGTTCCAGACACGTACATCCAGAAGGCGAAGAAGATGTACGTGGACAGCAGAGCCCGGAGGAACTTGGGCAGCATTAACACGGAGCTGCAGGACGTCCAGAGGATTATGGTGGCAAATATCGAGGAGGTTCTGCAAAGAGGAGAAGCTCTTTCTGGTATGTTTATATGAAACACAAAGCTGGTTGAAGAATGTCATCGCGGTTCTGATTAGCTTCTTCTCCTTCCTCAGCTCTGGACACCAAAGCCAGCAATCTGTCCAGCTCGTCAAAAAAGTACCGCAGCGACGCCAAATACCTCAACACGCGCTCCGCCTACGCCAAGGTGGCCGCTGTGGCCGTGGTTTTCATCACACTCATCGTCTACGTGCGTTTCTGGTGGCTCTGATGGACGAGGACTGACACAAATGAGGACATCGTCTAAACACAAACCTGTTACTTCTCTCTTATACACCGGGGTGCCTTGAAGGGGTCTTACAGCTTTGCTCTAGCTTTGGGGTTCGGCTGCTTGTTCGTTTATAAACTGAGCCGAAAGTCTTTGGCAGGACCTGTGCTCAGGGTCCTGCAGCTCTGTGCAGCAGAAAGGTGGAATATAAGGCGTCGATGTTTCAGCATCTGCTGAGGTTCTGTGGAACGTCTTCACACTGTGATGAGGAAAATGTTTACAAAGTTTGTACACTTAAGTCTTATTAAATATATTCAACAGCTTTCATATTGTCAGTTTGTTTTTGGAGGTTGAATACATAGCACTCTGACTGGGCAGATATTTGGAATTAAAATAGGAGGACAGGCTTTTAAGCTGAGGTCTGATTGGTTAAAGAACGCACGCTGAAATAAACCTCATCACTAAGACTTGTCTTGCTGTGAAGATGGCAGTGTTACCATTTAGAAGCTCTGCAGCCACAGAAACACTTTCCTCCTGGTAAACAAAGTAAAATCAGAAGATCTGATAACAGAAAAAAGCCGAGCATATTTAAATGTCATTTCTACAAAAACGCTGTGGAAGACTTCATCCCAAAGCTATTGCAAAATCATCTTAAACATCCACTTTATACCGTGTTTTCTCCACAACTGACCTAATTCTTCTGTCATTCAGCAAGATGTTGGACACATCCCCCAGATTCTGCTCAGTGTTACCACGAAGCACCCAGTTGCTGTGCATCCATGAGGAGAATCTCCTGTTCTTAGCTGCAGGAGTGGCTCCCAGTGGGGTCTGCTGCTAATACAGAACATCTGCTTCATGGTCTGAACGTGTTCTGCATATCTTGGTTTGACTTCCTGTCATCTCCAACCAGTCTGTCCCTTCTCCTCAGACAACAAGACACTGGTCCTTAGGAACCGCAACTAAACGTCCCTGAACTACTATGCATCGGGGTGAAGGACTCCTGTAGTTTTACAGCTTGTTTCCAGCATTTAGCTCTCCCCGGTTTCATCAATAACCACCTCGTCTTATGTCCAAACTCCCAAAGCAATACACATTAAACAAAAAGGTTTAATTAAGAGTTTATTTGCATTCAGACCATTTAGTTCAGTTCCATTTGCAGCAAAGCTAATTTATTTCCTACTTTAGGATTCCTCAGAGGGGATGTAGCTGCTGCTGTTCGACTGGTTTTTGGGGATTAAAAGTACTTGGGATTTATTTGTTTAGGCCTTCAAAGACCTTCCACTTTAGATTTCGATTTTGTGGCTGTGTCCATCTTTCATGTGACCCGTCACTAAAAACTGTACAGCTTCTGTTTCCATTCATGTTCCCACCCATCCTATCAGAGTTCAGCTGGTTTCTGATAACAGCTCTTTCCACAGAGCAGGGTGTTCTGCTTTCTTCAGGTAAAGTTTTAAAGAGCTCCCTCTTTCTCCAGTGTCCACGCGGGTGGGAAACCTCCACAGGTGACAGCATGCAGACTCACGCCGTCAGATCAAAGTCGTCCCTCTGCAAAACAAACACAGCTGAACCTTAGAGTCATGCATTTCAGCATTGCTTCATAAAGCAGGAGCCACTGGAAGCTCAAAAACATTATTATTCATGCTCACAATAATCTGGTCTTGTTTCTGTAAATATAAATCCAACACAGGCCAACCAGAGCCGCTGCTCATGTAGCCCCCGCTTTAACTCACCTCGTCATTGTAATTCATTACATGCTGTTTGATCTTCGAGGAGTCCACCCACGTAACGAAATCTTCCATATTTCTGAGAACATCACAAATGATTTATGTGAACAGTTTTCTGGTTTACTGAGAAACAAGCTGAGGTAAACATGAAGACAAACCTTGTGACCAGAAATGCCGGGTCTGTAACAATGTCTGGGCCAACTCGCACATCTGTCGCTGACTTAAGAAAAATCACAACAAACTATTCTCTGTCCCTGGGTTTAGAGAAACCACCTCAGTCCAGAGGAAGACCACAAAGTGGACACTGTTTTGGACATTAAAATGAGCAACGATGCAGTGCGGAAGGATACGTCCTTGTTCAATGAAAGTAATAGCCGTCTTCAGGTTCTGGGCCATACTAAGGTTCAGCATGATGCAGGGCAGCCGTCTCCTGCAGGATCACACAGCCAGCAGGTGAGCTGACTGAGACAATAGCGGCTTCGAAACACTCTGTTAAAAACCTTTATTTACCTGCAAAATGAGGAAGCCGTTACTTTCTCTGTGAGGGCCAGGTTCTGCCTGGTGGGGATGAGGCCGATGCTGTACCTGAAGAGGAGAAAGCGGTAAGGCATCATGTTTAGATTGAGAATCCCTTTTGTGCAACGGTTAAAGTAGATTACGTTGGTAAAATAAAAACAAACTCACAGCTTTTCTATTAACTGGTGTGTGCTCTGAGCTCTGAAGCCATCCTTCTCATCCAGGTCTCTGATTTTTCTTGCCAGATCTCTGATGTTACGGCTCAGCTTGTTGTACCTGCAGAAACCAATCATACTATCACATCTTTGATATGTTTTAGTAAAATGTATATCAGCCTAAACCACTCTGAAATCCACCAGAATGTATGTAATCTTAGAAAATAATCCAGGTGGGATGCTCCTCCTGACGAGGATAATTCATTCAGTCTTCACTCCTTAGCAAATAAAACCTCGTCTGATTCAGACTTTTCTTATCGCTATTGTCACTTTTTATTTTCCTCTTTTCCTGTGATATGTGACACTTTTTGGCTGACGCAACCATGGTGGAGGTTTAAAGCAGGAGTGTACAGATATCATCACATGTCCTGATGTGTGTTTTTATCCAGGGGTCCGTTTCACAAAGCAGGTTTATTGAAAACTCTGAGTTAGTTAACCCTGAAATGAGGCCAACTCAGGGTTT
>JBAMHV010000008.1:1821801-1835606 GCA_037177535.1 Pseudomugil gertrudae
GCACCATCCCAACAAGAACAGTGAAGACCCTTCATTAAATATTTATGTATTTATAAAACTACTACAATATGAATTTCCCTCTGAGATCAATAAAGTATTTTTCATTTCATTTTCAAACTGAATCTCTCTTCTCAAAAGTTTGATGCCAAATTCTTCCCAACCATGTCGAACCGTCTATTTGATTCAGGTGCTTCAGTAGAAAACATCCAAAACCTGCAGGACAGCTCCGCTTTGGACTCTCAAACTGTCTTCCCACACAAGAAACCACATAAACACGAGGTGCACTCAGCTAATGGTTGGGATGTTCGCTATGATGGCGGGTTGCAACAGTCTTCTGATCACATGAACGGATTTGCTTCGCTTAAAGCCAACCAGGACTGACGGTTACAGGCGAAGTGGAGTTTTCTTGTTTGTGCACCATCGCTCGGTTACACGTCCGCATCTCCCCAAACAAACTGGACTTTCTGAGCGACTGGTCCAGGAGAAACTGTCCTCACATGCAGGCAGATCAGAGCGCTCTGACACTAAGAGGATAGAAATACTTACAAATGATCTGATAAACAAAAAGCAACAGGTAAACAGGACATTAAACTGCTCCTGTCCCAGGAGTTCTTCATTTTTAAGCTGATTATTTTTATGTAAAGAAGTTTGATCGTTTACATTTATAGATTATCTGATCCTTTTCTTGAATCCCACCTGTTTCCTGGTTATTGTCAGCGATCTTCCGACACGATCACAGTTTCTCTTTCGCTTCTCAACTTTGCTTGTAAATCTCAACTCGGATTATAGATGGTCTTTATAATCCACATTTTATAGGCAGCCTCGTGGTCTTTGTAGTGTGGTGTTAGAAACCTTAGTCTGTGTTTCAGAAACGGTTTATTAACTGTGTTTATTTGCTGCTTTAAGCTTCTATGTTTATTCCTTCTGTCCTCCACCAGACGTGCCTGATCAGTATAGAATCCTCTGAACCATTTAACTGACTGCTGGATACCTGAATATGCGTATTTGACCTAATTTGCATCTCTTTTGAGTCCCCTGTGTCGTCCGACCCCGATAACCAGTTATTTTTCTCTCTTCGTATGCAGAATCCAGACCTATCTGCAGTCTACACGACCAATCATTGAGCTGTATGAAAAACAAGGCAAGGTGCACACTATAGACGCCTCTCGCAATGTGGACGAGGTGAGTAAGAAGCTGGTGACATGTTTCAGTTTCTAATAATTGCAAACAGGCAGGTTGAGCAGAAACATAAAGCTTTTCTGCTGAACACTCAGTAAAAGAGCTGGTAAGAGCACAAAGTTAAATCATGTAATCGTAAAATATGCACTCATCAGCCACTTTATCAGGTTCACCTTGCTCGTAGCAGGTTGGATCCACATCCAAACAAAGATTCACACAGCTGCAGCACATCCATGATGAGAATCTCCCATTCCACCTCATCCATGATGAGATTCTCCCATTCCACCTCATCCCAAAGATGCTCTGCTGCATTGAGATCAGGTGACTGTGGCGACCATTGGAGGACAGTAAACTCATCTTCATGGAGATGATGTGAGCTTTGTCACATGGTGCATCATCCTGCTGGAAGTATCCATCAGAAGATGCTGCTTTGTGCTCATAAAAGGATGGACATGGTCAGCAGCGATACTTCGATATGGTGCAGTGATGTTGTTGAGCAGTTCGGTCCAGACTGGTACAGTCAGTACACTAAGAGGCCCAAAGTGTGCCTACAAAATATCCCACACACCATCGCAGCTTGAGGATAGATCGGATTCCAGATGGATCCATGTTTTCATGATGTTTCCAGCAGATTCTGATGCTGCCATGTAAATGTTGAGCTGAAATGACATCAGCAGCATGTCTCCATCTCCTCTTGTCCAGTGTTGGTGAGTGTGTGAATTATAGCCTCAGTTTCATGTTCTGAGCTGCAGGAGCGGCACCCGGTGTGTCTGCTGCTGCTGGAGATCATTTGCTTCATGGTTGGATGTGTTGTGTGAAGCTTGGAAGGACAAACTAGTGCATATAGATGACTGATGATCTCTGTAGGAGCAGAAAGTTATTTAAGTATGTTTTCTTTTGTTTTTTTAATATACTGCTATTCTTATTAATATTAAATGATAAGGTTGCTAAAAGTCTTGAGTCAGGACTCAAAAGGTTTCTCCAAAGCTTTTCTTGGGGATTGTTCTTCGTCTTCACTGGTCTTCAGTTTGGTTCAGGGGTCTGCAACATGCTTTTTTTGGACCTTCAACAATAGCTCTCAACATCATTGTCAAAAAAAAAAAGAAGCAACAAAATGTTTTTAAAAATAGGAATAATAAACCTGCAGGTTTTAATATTTTTCCTGGATTTTTTTCACAGATTAACTGCATTAAATTCCCAGAGCATACTTTCAAGCCATTAGATGAGAAACGGTCTGCTTTTATTTTTTGTTATTTTTTTCCCAAAAATATCTTCATCCAATAGAAGAAAATGTATCTGAACTGAAAATGTCCTGTAGTAGATATTTATCAGTAATTATAAGTTACCTTTTTGTTCCAAAAGGTCACTAAATTAGTTTTATTTGGCCAGGGGACGGCTAAAATAGCTGTTTGGATGGTAAAAGCTGCAGACCCCTGGTCTAGTTCCTCAACCTGAACATTTAGAGGTTTATATTTCTTTTTTTTTAGCTGTTTAATAAGACTGAATGTGTAATCAGACCTCATGCTCTGCAGAGTGAATACCAAGCGGCAGGTTTTTTCACAGATGATGGGTTGCTTATGAGACCCGCTCCTCTTGATGCTTTAGACCAGAACTTTGCAGCACAAAGAGCATCTAGTTGATCTCTGTGGGCTTTGGGGTTATTACCTGAAACAGAAAACCAGTTTAAACCTGGTCACAGCACTGTGTTCAGAGATGCTGTTCTGCATACCTTTGTTTGGAAACTATGCTTATTTGACTTCATGTTGCCTTCCTGTCATCTCCGTTTACCCATTCTCCTCCAACATCAAAGTCATTTGGACCAGGACAGCAACTGATTCATAAATATTTTCTTTTGTTCTGGACCCTCGCTTATGGTTGTGCATAAAAAGCCAGCGGGTGACGGGCGTCTTCATGTCTAAATGCATTGATTTGCTGCCGCGTGATTGGCCGATAGGAACTGGTGTGCCTGAAAAAGTGGCCGGGGAGTGCAAATTTAAAGTAAATATGTTTGTGCAAGAATAGAAATAAAGCTCAGAGTTACAGGTTTAGTGAAACAAATGCACGTTTGAATCCTGGCTAATGAAAATAAGCCCACTGCTGTTCTCTTCCAGGTGTTTGCTGATGTGAAAGCTGTGCTAGATAAAGAAGGCTGAGCTTCTCGGGCCACATCAACATTCATTTACATTTTAGTTTTCTTTTATCAGCCGCACTTCTTCTTTAAATATCTGTTTGTATGAATTTTTATGTTGTTTCTTTTTGATTCTCATGACTTTTGTAAATGCTGTTTGTGAATGTGTATGACGCGTGTTTGTATGGGTGGGAAGGTAGAGATGCCAAGCAGCTTCCTGGGATCATGTTCCAGTCAGGAAGGGTTCACTCCTCTTCCTCAATCATCAGTCTGAGGCCTTTGTGTTGGAGGTAAATGTATCGCTGCATAGAGGCGCCTTATTTGTCTGAAACACTTATAATCTGTCACTAACGTCTTCAGAGCGTAATGCGACGAGAAGCAGCTCTACGTGCTTCAGACCATATAGATGTGTGACCTGGTGACGAGGACCGAGTTCTTCACAGAACGCACGATAAAAAATAACGTGTCAGGCATCTGAATAAAACGATTACAACATCCATGTCGTGTGTAATGTAACAGCACTTCATGTTTCAGGATAAATGTTTCACATAGCAGAGCAGCTGGGACATCCGGGACAAGTGTGGAGTTAAAAACCAACTTTTATTTCATAATAAATGTTCTTTAGGAGGACGCATCAAGCAGAAGTGTAAAAAAAAAGTCACTTTTTCTCTGTTTTAGTTTTTTTCTTTGCACCATATCATGTAAGATGACATGATTAATCTGGATTGTTTACTGATTATTGCAGCTTTAAATCACTTGCAGTTGTGTACCTGCTCATCCAGCAGGGTGTGCTGGAACCTGTGTAATACTGGGAGAGCTTAACGTCAGCAGCCTTATGACAGTTTAGGAAAATAAGAATCTGAAAGATATTTTTCCAAATCTGGATGCAATTAATTTGATTTGACATTTAATATTTATGTAATTGTTTTAATTATATATAAAAGCTTTGATCAGATGTCCATTTCTTTATATTTCATACCCATTCAGACTTTATTCTATTTTGTGTGGTCTGCAGCGACATCCATCCAGATATGCTAATCGGCTGCTTTTTCTATGTTTCTTACTGCTTTCAAAGGCTATTAAAGTTATGGAAACAGACATGAATCATTCAGTATAAAAAACCACTCCAATCAAAGAAGCAGCGTTTTATAGATTCAGATGAGAAACTACTTTAAGCACTTAATACACCAAAATTGTAAAGAGCTATCATTAACTTAACATGCATGTCTTTGGACGATGGGAGGTAGTGAAGTACCAAGAGAGAACCCACACAGAGAGAACATGCACACTCCCCACAGAAAGGCTGCTGTTCCACCATGCAGCCAAGCAAACAAGCTAGTAGCTGAAGACTGGACACGCTGAAGCGTAAAGGTGTTTGGTCTGAAACGTTTCAGGTAATAAACCCACATCTCCAGCAGATAAACAAATTCTGTCTGGAATAAATGTAAATAAATCCAGCAAAGACCTGACACTGGATGTAAGCACTGCTCCTGAAGGAGCAGGTCTGAGGAAGGGATGAAACCATTTTATAGTACTTCAAAATAAAAGACTAAAGTTAAATATGTTTTAATGTGCATTTTATTATCACCATATATATATAAATATAATTCATATACAATCTGCTGTTACAAATACATTTGCTTTATCTCCAACATTCCTGAGTGTTTTTAGCTTGAGGCCTGGTGTTTGCATTTTAACAGCTTCACACATAAAATATGACTTTCCAAACCAATAGTACCGTAATATCCACACACTGGGCTGCAAAAAGGACCAAGTACCAAACAAAAAAATAATAAAGAGGGAAATATGTAGCTGATAACTACCGCATTAATCATCATTCTGGGGCCAAAAACAATAGTGTGATAATTATGGCTGTGCTATATATGTCAGTACAGTATGAACCATATAGAGAAATTCAGTTTAACAATCCCACTGTGAGAGCGGATCCACGTGTCAGGAGAGCGAGCAGAGAAAAAGTACAAATATAATAAGACCACAAGTGCTGGGAATGGGGATTTAACAGCCTGTTGAGAACATTTTAAATAGAAATCCTTGAATGAAAAGTATAAACATGTATAGATTACAGCATCAAGAGTATGTGCAAAATACAAACATCAACCTCAAAAATGATTGATAAAGGAAAGTATGTACAATACAAATCTGTACATATTACAGCATGTACCACAAGCCATGGCGGCAAAATATCAAGCCCTCGTGCCACTGCCAGCGAAGCTTTCTGCAGGTAGGAAAAAAGAACGTACTCCGTGTAAATATAGTCGTACTCTGCCAGCAGATGGCAAATCTGAAAATATATTATCTTATTTACAGAGACGGTCATCTGCTAAAAAACTGCAAATGACCACATATAGCACAATCCACCCTCAGACTGAGACATTTAGCAAAAACAGTTTAAAAATTCACATTCAAGATGTACATTCTGTTTAGTAGACATTCATCATGAAAGCACTGGAGTCTTATCAGCGAGCTTCCTTTCAGTAATGTGCATTATTTACAAGCACAAAAGGCAAACATATATTAGATTTGTTGTGTTCTTCATTGAGAGCGCTGTGGCAGCTGAACCCCGGGTCTGCAGCCGGCTCAGCAGGAGTTCACCGGGCCTGCCGTCATGTTGCAGCTGAACCCCGGGTCTGCAGCCGGCTCAGCAGGAGTT
Source organism: Pseudomugil gertrudae (assembly GCA_037177535.1). Lineage (NCBI taxonomy): Eukaryota > Metazoa > Chordata > Actinopteri > Atheriniformes > Pseudomugilidae > Pseudomugil > Pseudomugil gertrudae. The sequence continues at coordinate 1,827,780 of JBAMHV010000008.1, forward strand.
CACCGGGCCTGCCGTCATGTTGCCGGGAGACCGGCGATACTGAGCCTTGGTATTAGTGACGGCACCGTGCTTCTGTCGGAGATGAAGTCTGAGCTGACTCTTGTGCCTGAAGTGAAGGTCACATTTTTCACACTGGAAAAAAAGGAAAAAGAAACGGGAATTAGAACCAGAGTTTGACCACTCTGGATTATCTCTCAGGACTTATAACTATTCATAGGCGTATGAATCACACGGGGTGAAGGGATTTACTCTCCTTTTAGACGAAAGGCATGGTGGATAAGTAGGAAGCTTACATGATAAGGCTTCTCTCCAGTGTGAATACGCATGTGGCTCTTCAGGGTTTGAAGGTGGCGGAAATGCGTTCCACAGATCTCACAGGGGTACGGTTTCTCTCCTGTGTGAATCAGCACGTGTGCACGAAGGTGAGCCACCTGGAGGGAAATAGCATAAAGGATTTTAACCACGTTTAAATAACAAGCCAGTCCGAACCGTTTCCCCTTTCCCTCATTACCTGGACGAAGCGGGAGCCGCACGTGTCGCACTTGTACGGCTTTTCTCCAGAGTGAATACGCGTATGGGTTTTCAGATTGGCCGGTCGGTTGAACTGAGCACCGCAGATGTTGCAGTGGTATGGCTTTGCTCCTGTGTGTCACCAGAAACAAAGTCAGCGATGAGGAAATCCTCGTGTTCAGATGTTCTTAGAAGGGTTACCTACCGGTGTGAACGGTCTTGTGGCTGGCCAGGTTTCCCTTGTAGCGGAACGCTGCCTGGCAGCAGTCACACTTATATGGCTTGTCACTGTGGACCTGGACCATGTGGTCTTTGAGGGAATCCTCCTCTGGGAACTTGGAGTCACACCCATTGCAGAAGTACTTGTTTTCTTCAGGAAGGGATTGGGATTATTACGCATGTTACGAGCAGAATGTGAATTAAGCGCATGATTGTTGGCGAGCTCACTTACCACAGCTGGAAGAAAAGTCTGCATGCATCTTTGTAGCGTCCTCCCTGCTGTATAAGTCCGGTGAGAGGGGACCAGCTTCCATATGCTGAGGGCTGTCGCAGTTACAGGAGGAGCATCTATGAGGGCTGAGTTCAGGAGGAAAGTTAGGCTCTGTCCCATTAACAGAGTTACATTTGCAGCTGATATATTATTGGGTGTTATTAGTACCTGATACTGCTGCAGGAGCTGCTGCTGCAGCAGTGGCCGCTCTGATGCAAAGCTATTTCCTCCCTGAGATCACTGTCTCCATCTTCTGGCTGGAGCTCACCGTGTCCACCTGCTGCGCTTCTCCTGGATGGGCTCAGTGAGGGGGACGCCGCTCTGACGTCTGCACCGCTTCCCTGAGACTCCTTTCCACTCTCCCCAGATGTTTGGTTCATTACAATAAACTTGTACTTCTTCCAGTTGCGGGCCTTGGCATCTTTAGGGCAGCTAGGGGGCTGTTTGAGGCTCATGCTCGCGTTTCTGCTGCTGCTGGACTCGGTTGGGGAATTTGGCTGGCAGTCGGATCTTAGGGGGCTTTGCGGGCTACAGATGACACTTTTGCTGAAGCTTGGGGATAATCGGAAATGGCCTGTGTGTGGGTGGTGAATGTTGTCTTCATCCATGGGAGCAGCTGGGCCGTGAAAGCTCCCGTGGGCTACTGCCGGTGGAATAATGGCAGAGGGGAAAGTGGAGTGGGAGATGCTGGAAGTGGAATCACGGTGGGTGGTACTGGATAAGCAGCTGATCTTCTGAGAGCCTTCAAAGTTTCCCGCAGGAACACATTGGTCACCGTAGACGTGATAGGAGCCAGATGTGTTGATGCCCCTGAAAACGCTGGGAATAAAAGCCCCGCAATCCTGTACCTGGGGCATGCGTGATGAGGGGTTAGGCCTAAACTCTGTCTCTCCAACAGGCATTTCATCAGCCAGATTCACTGAGTGTTTCTGTACGTCTTCCACGTCCATATTCAGAGACTGATGCCTGAAGAAACACAGATCCAGTTAGATACTGACAAGTTTACAGAGAATGAGCTAAATCTGTCTCCCAGCGTCCTTTAGCTTGCTTTACCTGGATGTCATGAACCTGTGGCAGGTGTCAGCTACATGCTCCATCTGCAGGTAGATGGCTGTATTCAAGGTGGCCAAGACAATGGTGTCGTTAAGGTTCAGGCAGGAGCTGTACATGAAGTCCAGCAGGAGAGAGAAACCTTTGGGGTCCACTTTAGGGTCCAAGCTGATGGCACTAAGGTTTGCATTTTCAGGTTGCATGAACACTGAATAGAAGAAGCCACTGTCGAAAGACCATTTTTATTATTATTTCACAGTGTTGGATGTTTGCAGATGAAATCCATCATCAGGTGAGATGGTAATGCGTACCTGCAGGCCACTAGGATGGCCTTGTGAGCACGAAAGTGCTGCCCGTCTACCTGAATGGTGACATCTGTCAGCATGTCTCGGCTGCGTAGCCGCTGGAAGTTCAGCAGGACGTCGCCTGCATGGCGTGTGAATTGAATGCAGCCATCTGCAGTCATGGCCATGCTGTTGCAATCTGTGCACAAGTAAAAAAAGTTTTATTTATGCAACATTCAAGGGAAGCATGCACATTATTATTTTACACTGAATGATGGAAAGAGGAGAACATCCTTACAGATTTATTACTGTCAGGTCAAAAATAATAAACTGCATGATTACATAGGAGAATATTTCATCACTCATTTTAATACTAACCAGCTGCTTGGTAACAAATAAAGTGTATTGACACTGTTTGAACACAAGGTGGCGCTCCTGCTAATATAAAAGCTACAAACGGGGGCTTCTTTCGTAACTTTCCTCCTTTTTTTCTGGAAATTAGTGACGTGTAGTAAACAGGACACAATCAGAGTTATTATATTTGTTCGTTTCAGCAAACCTAACACACAACTTTACGTATATAACTACATATAAACCGAGATGAATCAGTATTAGTTTGTAATATCGGATTATAAAGGTGCAGACATGATCCTTACATGGATGTTAAATTAATTTGAGGATCGTTTTTCCTCCTGCAGATGCAAAGCCAACACACACACACATCCACACACACACACACACACCCACACACACACACGCACACACACACACACACAGCGGGCAGTTTGTAAGCATGTTTGACATTGAGCACATTCCGTCCTGCCTGCTCAGATTAACTTGCCAGTACACGGAGAGGTTTCCTCCCCCCTCCTCCCTCCTCCCCCCAGTGTAAAGCGGAATTTATCTCATTTAGCTCAGTTAACATTTTACTTCCCATTGCAACCTGATTCCTTTCTTTACATGTCAACAACAGCGTAAAACGAGACGGCATCGTTTCATTTTTTACACTTAAAGGAGTGGTTTAGTTTCTGGGTGTCAGGGGAAAAACATCAAAGCTGCGCGAGCGCGGCTCCGACATTTAAGTTTTCCCGTTTTTTTTCTCCCCCCCGGAAGTGTTTAGCATCATTTGAATGAATAAATAAAAACATTTAGCGTCTGTGAGATAAAGAAGTAGAGGAAATAAAGTGAGTGTGAGCCTGTTGCGCCACCACTTAAACGAGCGGCCTCAAACTTGTGAAAAGTGTGTGTCAGCTATAACGGCCGAAGGGAAAAAACAAGGTATAGCTACGAAAAGGCTAAAAAATAACTGGTTAAGACTTGAGTTAACATAACAAAACAGCATTTTGGACCATTAACGGCAGCGCTTTGGTCTAACACATGTATAAATACCACTAAAGTGTGCTTCCGCCTAAAAATCTAGTCCGCTGTCAAACTCCACCACCGTATTTTAAACATGCCACTTCACTTCAGCAAAGGGTTACACACAATGTAAGAAAAAAAGGGGGGAACAACCATTTTAAAGTCAAATAATTAGCAGCTACATGAAGCACCTTTCACTTTGCTACACTTCTGACATAATGCTGAGAAAATAGGAAGGCGGAAAAAGTCACCTTGTAAAAGTTTCCTCGAAACTCTGCGCATCACCAGTTCTGAGAATCCAGTTCTAAGAAACACAGCGGCTCAATTCTCGGAATTTCAACAGTGGACCGAACCATTCCCAGCAAGGCGGGGGAGCCGCGCGAGACTTTTCAGCACAGTGCGCGCACATTTAGAGAAACTCTGAAATAAAATGTTCAATAAACACGTCAAATAATCCGTACGTGTGCGTTTCTTGTGCGTATTTTTTAAAAAGTCACAACAGAAATGTTTTTTATGTTAGAAAAAACAAATACCGCTATATGGTGGATGAGTCCAAGTGCAAGGTCAGCTGACTGAGATATAAATACAGTGGGGGGGAAAAGGAGTGTGTTGCTGAGCTGGTCCAAGGTCTGATCTCTGATCAGTTGGAGTGAAAAAGTCGTCCTCACATACTCCCAGAATAAACAACGCCGTGTCGCCAGTTTATATAATTTCTCATATTGCTTTATCACATGTATCAGGCCTTAAATTGCACTGAGCTCGCTCCGCGTAAGTGTTAAGTGCTTTATTATTTAGACACATTTAGACACGTCTGACGTGCATCTTAATCCACACACATTATGCTGTCTGTGGCACGTCTTCATGCGCGTGTCACACAGAATATGTGTAACGTCCAGGTGCTCTAAATGTCCTAAAAGGTTGTGCAATAGATGTGTATTAGTATGAGTTCTTACTAAATGAATGAGTCAACACACCAGGGAGTAAATGCTTCTGAATAAGCATTAAGAAGGCCTGAATTAAAACCTTGTTTGTTTAAAAAAAAATCCTGAAACTATTTATAATGATTGGAGCAAGCTGCTATATAAGGAAACAACATGACCCTAAATCCACTAACTCTTAACATATTACTGCTACTATTATTAACCTTCTTATTGATGTTTATTTGCAGCTGTTTTTGTCCTGTTACTTTGCTTGTTAGTTTCACATTAAATGCTCAGGAATGTGTTATATAAAGAGTTACTCAATCTAACATGTTCATATGCACGATACATGAGCGCTGTATTAAATCTTTATCCAGGATTGTGATGTGCATGGGTTTTTCTTAAACTGTCAGCTCATGTGAAACTAATTATGATGGCTACTGTGTTCACAGTAAATCTCTTTTTTCATGGAAACAAAAGGGTTGTCCTCTTACTGGCAGATAATAAACAAGGACATAATGAATTCCTGTGGCTGTCCTTTCTTATACAATTTAATGGTATAAAATGACAGGTTTAACGTTGATTTTTAAATATATTAAATGCTTTTAATAAAAGTAGTGATTGTAGTAGTTTTATTAACCTCACATAAGAGTCTGCAGTGCACAAGATGTTTGACAATAATAACAAAAGTGTCATTTAGGAGGAAATTACTCATGAAAGAAAAGACCAACTCTTTTTTTTTTTTTTTTTTTAGATAAATGTGTTGTTCAGCTCCACGGGTTTAAATCGAGGTGGCTATGGCAACAGAGACGTCTTTTTCTAGTTAATGTTTTTACAATAAATTTTTCCTGTGGCCCAGGAATAAATCTTTCAATTTATTCATTTATTTAATTTAATTTTTATGGCCCGGGTTTCTGTGGGGTTTTCACCTCCACATCCTCTGAACGAGGCAGTATTTCCTGCTTTAAATGAGAGCAAGACGTGGTCAGTTGACTGAAAAACTTTTGGGAAATATTTATCTGATTTATTGTTCATATGCGAGCAAAGAAGATGCGTTGATTGGATTAGCCAGCCGTTTGGTGGTTGGTATCAGCACATCATCTTCAGTGTTATGTTAAGGGTTTGTGTGAGCTTGTGAAAGCAGACGTGAAGCAAAATGCTGCCTGTGGTAAATATCTGCACAAGAGGCTGTCACACATGATAGCATCACACAGACGTGGCAGTTTTTGTTTATTTTGCACTGTTAAAATCTAATTCTCTATTTTTTTCACCTTTTAAAGGAAGTTCCTGTTTGACTGCACCAGAAAAATGCATCGTTGCATTTACTCTAAGCTAAAGCTAAACATTGCGCTTGATCCCATTTTAATTTAAAGGTGGTTTATTTATGCTTTTTCTCAAGATGTCCCCTTTATCAAGCATTTCTAAATGCAGCATGCCTCCTTTATTCATTGGGCTTCAGGTAAAGGCCTTTCTGTGCTTGAACACAAACACAGTAAATTTTTATACTCAGCCTAATCTTAAATAGCCACGATGACATCCTAATGATCCTAATGAATGAAAAAGGGCGTCCAGAAGCAACAATCGTATTTCACAATGATTTCACTGATTGAGTGGTAATGACCATGACATGCAGACTGTTATCACTGTAATGGGTTAAGTTGCCCTTTAAAAAGCTTTAAAAAAAAAAAAAAGTGAGCAATAAATAACTACCATGAAATAAACATGCTACTTTCTGTGATTATGAGTTGCCTTTTGTTCTCCCTTTCATCAAGCAAACCTCTTTTCTCTAATCTCTCTGCAGGATCCAGCTAAAGAATGCCACGCGTGTCATGAAAACAGCACTTTTTGGTGTTTTTTTCCAGCCAACGCTGGAACAAATCTGTGCCTCTCTCCTGCTCGGCCGGTTAAAGAGGCTCCACTGTGTGTTAACAAGCACTCCCCACCCCCCCTCTCATGAACTCCTCTGACCTGGGGCCTAGACGCAGACGGATAGCAACATGCCTGTCCCAAAACATGATCCAGGCACATGGTTGCCTGACAGAGATCAAAGGTCATGTCAGTAAAATATGACTCTGAAATCTGCTCAGTCTTTGCACCCCCCCTCCTCTTTGAGGTAGAAAGAGGAAAGTATTCATGCCTGTTGAACTAGCGACATGCACTTGAATTTGGGGTGAAGCATGCATCGGAGAGAAAACAAATATGGCTTGGCAACATAAAGGCTGCTCCTAAAACACATGCTAAACACCTGCTTTATTATTAAAGATGAATCCACTACAGTAGCATATTTTATTCCAGTGTTGTCTTTTCATGGGGCAGTTATAAAGCACTGCCGACAACCAATAAAAACTCTGCTCATGCTCCATGTGAGCAAAGCACAGCGAACTTTGAACTGCTTTAGTCTATGTGAGACGCACAGAGTGTATTTTTAAACTGCAGGTGGTAATAAATGCTGAACTTCAGATGACCCTGATGCTTCAAGTATAGTGTGTCAAGTTACCAATAACATGTTGTTGTGCACCGATAAGGAGACGTTATCTCAAAATGGCACAGGAGATACAAACCCCGTTTACAGGCAAAGTTCATATTTATGGCCACTGACTTTAAACAAGTAGAGAGAAGTATGGACTTCACCACAAAGTAACTTCTCTGTAATATTTTACCACACAAAAAGAAACATTTTTGGAAACATACAAGCTGATTAATTAGTTACTGGTGAGGGTGCCAAATATAAAGGAATCCAAAGACTTGGTCTTAACGAGCAAAAGTGTGAAAAATAATCAGTTTCAGGAAATATACTTTTCATCAACAGATTGTAAAGTTTGCACATTTAGTGCATAAAGAGTGAAAAGTTTGCAAAGTCAATGTATGTCACCTTTGATTCGTCAGGAACTGTCATGTCTCTGAGTGGGCTCATGAGGTGCTTGGAAAACCACTTTCACCCAGTACAGCCTGCTACTTCATCCACAAATAGAGCCTGAAACAATGAGTCTGATTTCTAAATGATTTAGTTTTTACATCGTAACAAACTGAGTCACGTCCATTTTTCAACAACTTCCATTAAAAAATGGAAGCGACAGAAGCAGCAGTGGGAAGTACATACATACATATGTATGTATGTACTTTGAAAGAAATTCATTTTTGTATTGGAAAATGCAAAATAAGTCATTTTCCCATTATTTTAGAAGTAGATCTGTCAGAAATGAGTATAGCAGTT
>JBAMHV010000008.1:1838924-1849520 GCA_037177535.1 Pseudomugil gertrudae
ATATATAGCTGGTAGTTTATGTAACATTATGTTTTCTTAGTTCATGTAAAGAAAAATGCCTTTAAAAACCCAGCAAGGCTTTGCTCGTGTCAGATGAGTTTAATTTTTTCTTTTGAGCTTGTGTCACCGGATTTACTCGAGTGGTCAAACTTCAGTATGAGGGTGAGTTCATCTGCTGAAAAAGTCTGGGTTTATAAGATCTCTGGGATCCAGTGCAGCTTGGTCACTCAGAGCTTTATATGTGTGGATTTAACAGAGAGGCAATGAAGACAAGATAAAAGATGGTGAATATGATTTCTAGCTCTGACTCTCATTAGAAACTTCACTGCAGAATTTTAGAGACTTTTCAGTCCAATAATTACACTATATGTACTGTAAGTATTAAATCTGTGTTTTCCTTGTGCAGGATGTAACATAAAAACAGAATACACTGATCTTCAAACCTTTTTTAACTTATATTCAGTTGAATGCAATTCAAAGTATTACCTTACTGAGTGTGTCATGGACCGTGGCCGGCTTTAAGGATGAGCTGTGCACCCCTCTGCAACTTCTAACCCTTGCTCTATTTGCGTTGTGTGGCATGTGTCAACTGGAGCTTTGGCTACTTGGTCAGTGCTTGGCAGGTTGAATGTGGTCACTGTGAGTCCCTCATCATCATCACGGTCTCTTTTTAATTTTTCCAGTTTCATAGGTGTCAATAAAGCTTAAAGTTATTTAAAGTCCTCTTTTGGTTTGTTTTCAAAAGGAAGTTTCTGATTCTCTGATGCAAAACGGTCTATATCAGCCTCAATGCTCTCATTGGCTGCTTTTAGGGAAATCGTTTGGACTCCTCAGTCAACAACAGAATCAATTCCAGTGAGCACATATTTAAAATTACTTCCTGTTTTTGTATGAATTCATGATTGTTGTGGCAAAAGGATTCTCTGAAAAAGAGATAGCATGTAAATTTAACTTGGTTTGTTTTCTATGAGTCTATCCGGGTCATGAATAAGACCTGCTTAAATCTGGCAGACTCTGGTGTCCCATCATCAGGTAAACAGTCTAGATAGATAATGTCCACAACTTGTTCATTTGTAAAGGATAAAGTGTTTGTAGCCGTCACGTTGAAGCTGCAAAAGTGCCAAAAAACAGCAGCTAGGAATATGGACAGACCCAAAACCCTGGTGTAGTGTGGGAAACATTTAAGGGAGACTGGGTATGGTGGTAATGACACACCAAAGAAAACAGGGCACTTTTGAGATCCAAAATATAAAAAGTCTTTAGTGGCAAATGCATAGAAATAGTTCAAATGCATGTACTCGTTGTGGCATACGGCCTTCATTAGGGAGACAAAGACAAAGGTAATATCAGGAAGTGACATCATGAGTCCATGCATAAACAGCTGACCCAAACAAGTAGGTAAAATAAAACCACAGCCATCACTAAAATACACATCATTTTATGTATTTACAAAACTACTACAATTTGAATGTCCCTCTGGGATCAATGAAGTTTTTTCATTCATGTTAATTTCATTCATCATATTGTCTAACAATGGCCAAAATAAACTCTTGTGGTAAATGTAAGCTATGTAGACACCATACACCACCCTGCCAACTCACTAAAGGCTAAATTGTAAAACGATAGGTGAAAATCAATTTCCACATAAGGCCCAGATGTGGGAGGTCTTTAGTATAAAGATCCAAAAGGTTTCTGTTTGTAGAAGACTCTTGAGACGGTCACCACCCCTCTGAGATGTAAAGACTGCTTCAGTGGTCATAACCTCAAGTGTGTGAGCTGCCTGGATACTTACGGTAGCATGTCTGATGGCATAAACATGTTTCATGTATACCTCACATTAAAGCAACCGCACACACACTCCAATCTGTAAAAACCACATGTAATGTTACAAGGAAAGAATGAATGGATATGGTAGGCAGGCTTCGGTTTCTGAGCAAAGAAGGACTGTTTGCCAGCCTCAGTGGATCTATCACTAGACCCAGTTCAGTTCATGTGAGAGCACAGCTCATATGAATCTAAACCTGTTTATCAGCCAGTCATCATCATGGGCCAGGAAATCTGTGTGGTCCTTAAACAATCTCCCATCCTGACCCTGCTGCTGGCATCGTCTGCAAGTAGCACAAGCTTTGTGAAGCATTGTGCATGTCACTGCAATATTTATATGCTTACACAGTAATCACAGTTAATGTACCAATAAACACCATAGCAACATATTAATTAGTATGATCATACTAAGCTCTGATGCTTAAATACGTATTTATGGAACAAATACCTCAATGTTTAAGCATGTCTATAATAATCTATGCTTCTGTGTTTTTTATCACAATGATACAAAGTCTGATGTGAATGATAAACATGATTTAATGTGGCATAAATGTATTATCTTATCTGCTGTGCTGCCAGTTTTTCTCGCTACAATGTTACTATGTAAAGTCCAAAGTTGGTGCAGCGGTACGCACTTTTCTCTGTCACGTTTATTTTTATAAATCCCAAACTTTGTGCAGAAACGTGCTTACATCATTTTCAAAGCCTAAGCAGCTTTATAAATCAGGCTGCTGGACAGTAAAGACGTAAACTGAACCTTTATCACATTTCTCCAACCAGTCTTTCAGTCTACTCCCTTTAACTTTCATTAAATACATGATAAACTTATATTGCCTGTTCTTTTCTATCCAGAAACTCAAACCTGCTTTATTCATCCTGTGTGGATATGCTCTTTCCTTTCAGTTTCTACGCTGTTCCACAAACTAACTCCATGAACTGCAGCACATTTATTCTGCTTCTGCTCTTGCCAGCAGCTCCCTCTCGGTTCTGAAACAAACCCTGCATGCAGTCTAGCATTTTTCCCTTGTAAACTTTGTATATCAGAGAAGCAATTCTCAAGTTTACGAGTTCATAAAATTTAAGGACTTTCAGATTTAGGAATGATTTATGTTAAAATAACCAGCTCTCTATACAAACATAATCTCTTTCTTATGCCACAGAAAAACACATCTTGTGATTGTTTTGTGTGTTTTTCTCCAAACTTCAACCCAATGTGTGGAAGTATGAAATGCACAGGATGCAGTGAGTTTAACTGAAAAACATCAGCTATTACCTTTTATCTTGTATTTGTAGTGTATTCAGTTGTGATGGAGAAGGGTTGCATCTTAAAGTTGCAGGATGGTAGATCTTAAGGACTGAACTTGGGCACTCCTGATGTAAACTCATGCATAACCACACGGTGGCGCTCTCTCTCTCCAAAATTAGCTGTTTTCAGAAGCAGGTTTTGCATCTGACATAATTATGTTGTGTTTGGAAGCACAAAAAAAAGTGTAAAGAATTTAATCTACTTCTTTCGTGCAGGGACAAAGGCCTCACAAAGTTCCCAGGAATCACGAAGCCTCTGGTGGTGCAGGCATGCTGGGACAGGCCTGCTGGAGTCCACACCCTTCCAGTGGGATGGCATTTATCATACCTGAGGCAACATTTTTCTGTCTGTTGCCGCTACTGTTGCTTTTTAAAAAGGATTTTCAAGCAAACTTTTAATTTAAAAATGAGTTATTTCTAAAAATGAACCAATACATGATTTAAACGACGTTCGACCAAATCTTTAGTAAACTATATTTATCTTGAAACTGCTTTGTTTTAGGACAATAATTATATCTCTGCAACCAAAAGCTGCATTGGAAAACTTTTGATGTCGTATTAAAAGGAAAACTTGTGAGGTTTTGACAAAATGTGTCAAATTCCATTTATATGTTAAAAGCAGCCATTATGTGGCCTTTACAGGCTTTTATTTTGCTTCTGATCTGCTTAACTGATCCCTTATATGACATGTCCAAACCCTTCAAGCTCTGCCACTGAAATTCAACCCTTTAATGTATAATCAGTGTTTATTATAACAAATGGTTTTAGTCATGTATCAAACACATTCATCACAACATAATGAAAACATGATACAAAGATGATACAGAGATCTGAAAATAAGCAAAGCAACAAAAGTAAAAAAGCATTTAATAAAATTCACTGGTAGCGAAGACGGTGCCAAAAATGTTTTGAACAGCTATTTCAGGTTAATGCTTCTGATACTTTATTACATTTATACCCAGACTCCAGACATGTTTGGGGCAAATCTGGGCTACTTTTAGCACGTATGGCTCACTTATTGCACTAGCAAGCGTGTGTGAGCCATTTTGTTTCTGACCTCATTTGACTGGATGTGGATTACGACGAACATTTTGTGGGCCAGAAATGTGAAGCACCTGCCTGAACATAGAGTATGACTCTTTCCTTAAGGGCCTCACATGTAATCGTATGGCTGAGAATTAGCAGATACACACACATTTAGTCAACGTCATAAGTCAAGGTCAAATTTGGCCAGAATAAAACACATTTGGGTCGAATTTGAGCCAAACACTTTTTACTATCAGGGTCATTTTTAATATTTAGGTAGCATATCTGTATTTTACTTTTTGGTTGGCATCTATTTCACCACAATGCTCTCTGATTATAGTTTCCAAAATGTTTGTTATTTTTGTCTTTTCCAGAGTCCTGACTGTAACTGCCACCAATACCAACACACACCATAAACATGTTGCAAAACTTTAAATGAGCTCTGTAAACTCAGAACCATGAGCAGAAGCTGCAGCAATGAACACGCTCCTACACAAAATCCTTCCTAGGCGCAGAGCTGGACATCGGGTAACTCTGAGGTTTCCTGGAATTACCCCCGGTGGAACAGTTGCAGCAAAGGAAGGCCCCGCCTATAAGGGTTAGACAGGCGGCTGCCCATCCAACGAACATCGCACTCCCAAATTCAAACCTGCAAGTGACACAGGAGGCCTGATTAGGAAATGTATGTAAACAGTCATACAAATAATCATGATAAGCAATTTATACACAAATGAAATGTTTTACAGCATTATATGTTTGCATGTTTAAACACAGTCTTATTCAGTAAGCTGCATCTTTGTTTGCTTCATACAGAAAACATGGTGGTAAATCAGGCCTATTTACATGCTAAGATAAGAGCACCAGCTCTCCCACTACCACCCTTTATAATCGCCATAGCTAACTCGTATTTAACTTTGAGCTTTGAGCTGTCCTGTACATGAAAGGCGCTATATAAATAAACTTGCCTTAACTCTCTTCAGATGAAAATGATCAAATGCTCATGCACAGCTCACACTGCACACTTCAACCCTCTCTGCGCCTCTCACTGGCCACTGCCTGGCCACCAGGCACCTCCATGCCCCGCCTTCAGACCCGGGGGCTTCGGTGTTTTGCATCATTTAGATGTTTGAGCCACACTTTAAGTGATCCCTTCCCTACAGATGTTTGCCCAATGTGAACCTATCAGGGGCATAAACCCCCTGACCAAATGGCTCCTAGGATAGTCAGGACATGCAAACCCCGCCACCATGATGAGGTGGCAGCTCAGGTAGAGTAGGGTGAAATGTTGCCATCAAATTCTAAATTAAATTAAATTTACCAGGATACGTAAAATCTCTGTTTCAATGCCGGATGTGCTGGTTATGCTCTAATGGGAATAAAATGTGACTTAATGAAATGTGCACTTTGGTTTTAAATAAATACACATTATGAGTCATGATGTTGACATAAAAAATGTGTTTTTTTATATGCAGTGAATAAAAGTGTGAAACAATAAATGAATAGAAACATGATTTTAGGACAGTTACGTATATAGTTTTTAGCATATAAACCCTACACTAAGGTATAATTCTATATCTATGCATAAAGTACAGCTTCAGAGAAAGTAATGGTACAGGGATGTGACGGGAGACCCCCCACCCCACCCTGCTTCATGTGTCATGTGTTTTTGTGCTTTAATAAATGTGCATTATTGGTCAGGAGGTTTGTTCAGCACTGCTGTACTGGGCCCGACTGGTACAGTACAGGGGGGCAAAACCTTTTATCTCCTCTCTCTACCCTTCTGTGTGTTTTTTTCTAACCCCCCACCACTTTACAAAACCTTGCTGTGCCTGAGCACTCTCTGCTTCTCTTCTGTTCTGTGATGTATGTAATCTTGGACCGGCTGTACTTAAATCAATTTCTCTGTACAATAATATGTAGTATAACTGTACATGTGGCAATAAACCTCTATGAATCCTAGAATGCAGCCTCAACAAACCAATACATGTTCTCAGTTCATACATCACGTGATGTCTTATGGTGGAACAATGGCAGCGTCTTCTAAGAAACTAATCATATTTTATTGAGCAGAACTTTGTTTTGTGTCTAAGAAGAGTAAAATCCACTGCAGACTGGAAGAAACAGAGAAAGGGGAATGAACTGGAAGCAACAGAGTCTTATAGCTAATGGCAAAATGTGTCAATTAGCAACCCAACAGTGATGATGATGATTCCCTGTTGAGACATTTGAACCACATCACTCTAAAGTTCAGTACAGTTTAGTAAGAAAGTACTTTTTGTACATCATTTGGGATGATAATAATGTTCCCTTTAGTTGCCAAGGACTGGCTGAAAATAACTGATAATCTGTGGGTTATGTTTAGGTTGACACACTAAAAATAATGGAAAGTTTTTAAGTTTAGACTGTTGACCAAATCAAAAATGTGTCATTGCTAACTAACTTCCTCGTCATGTTTACACTGTAAAAATTCAGCTCAGTCTGGCCTGAGTTGCTGTGAAATCCTCTGGTGACTAGCTTGGTGCAGGAGCAAGCATGTGAATGTGAGGGTAAAAACTGTGTATTGTCAGCATTATGGCTCAGAGAGACCTCCTCACCTGGAGTTAGTTGGAGTGAAAGGGTTGTAAAAATCCTGTGCTATTCTGTTGCCATACCAAGACGTTCCCACAAGAGCAAGCAGACCTGGAAAACCATGAGTTGGAAAACTTTTTATTATTACCATTCCATGCAGGTTTAAACATGTTAACTTATGTCATCTTCACACATTATTCCACAGGAAAATCAAATCATTCAAAAACACGTTGGGGTAAAATTGAGTTGTCTCACCAGCAAAAATGAACATAATCCCTCCAGCCAGAGCCACTTTGTCTTTCTGTTGTTGCTGGTCCGCCAAGCATGTGGTGCACCTCATCCCCACAGTTGCCACCAGCATGGCAATGAAACTTATCAAGATGGAGGCACACATCAGTCCACGAGTGCCCTGCACAATCCCTTAAGACAAAGACAGAATCTCTTCAGTCATAGTCAGCTTTAGGATTTTAGGGTTTTGACCCTGAATCACAGAAAGCTTCCTGACAGTTCATGTGTTTTACTTGCAATATTTACAGTCTCTAAAAGCACAGCTGGAGGCAGAACCTTCAGTTATCAGACCCCTCTTTGTGGAACCAGCTCCCAGTTTGGCTGAAACAACCAGACATCCTCTCCACCTTCAGGATTAATCTTCATACTCCTTTTTGATCAAGCTAATAGTCAGGGCTGGCTCGGTGACACTTAGCCTGGTGCTACTACAGGCTGACAGTGCTAGAAGATAACCCATGATGCACTGAGCTCCAAAAATACTTTCCTTTCTTTGCTTTTTGTATTTTTGATACACTATAAACATGTGACATTGTCACCATTAAGTTGTGTTTCTCCTTTTCATTCTCAGTATGCTTCCCTGGGTAAACGCAGGGATATGCTTGGACATACTCATCAACATTCCACAGCATTTGTGTATCTTAAGAGCAAAGTTGTTTGCTGGAAACAACAGAAGCCAAAGCATTTAATACTTGGGGTTACTGTTGTGGACAGTCCACAGCACTTATGCCATATATGCATGGCACTTCTGTAAACAACAGTTGGGCAATCTGTTGCCAACTGTTACCTCTCGAGTGTTTGTCACCGTGAAAAAGTGGGAGGAAAAGATCATACAGATGCTGGTAGTTGCAAACAAGGTCCAGGAGGCGCTCTCAAAAACTATCTGTCATTGTGTTTACCTCTGATTTTGTGTTAATACTCAAGTTTGTATGAGCACCTCTAGTGTTTAAGTCACTTTTGCAACTTCCTTACGCTACACTAGTGTTTCTCAAACTTTTTCAGTCCAAGGACCATTTAATCTTTACAACAAAAACTCATGGACCACCTAACTTTAAACAACCCAAGAACAATATGCCATTATAAACATTTCACAAGTCTACAACACGTGCAGTGTTTACAATATTTATATTGTAAAATATCTGTTATTTCAGTTTTTCATCTTTTAAGTGACCCTGTCTGAAGCCACTGCTCCATAGTTATTTGGATATAAGACGGTTTTGGTGTCATGAAACTGAGTGGGACAACATTTTCAGTTAATTCAAATAAATTTAGGATTGTCATGTTGTTCACTTTGCGGACCACCAGGGGATGCTCGCGGACCACTAGTGGTCCGGGGACCACACTTTGAGAAAGGCTGCGCTACACATTACCTCGCACCAACACAAGCGTTCAGCTTGCCAAAACGAGTGCAAAGAAAGCACAGCAGCCATGTACGTAGAGAATCGCAAACAGAAAGTCCATCTGGTGCTTGTTTACACCTCTTTTCTGACAACATACGAGCTGGCGTGGCTGTCCTTCCTGGTTCTGGCTCTGATGGAGGTTTTTCTTTCTTTTTCCTCTCCACTGTCTCCTCATGCAGCTCAGGATGGAGCTATGACTCAAATGAATAATTAGATTTCCTTAGCTTGGTCATTATTTTTATGACGTGAACATTTTTATCATACATTTGACTCATCTGGATCATATGTGTTTTAATTGGATTATAACTGGTCTGCAATGACTTGGATTGAAGTGGGCTGTCTGGAGATGATTTAATGTGCATTTACACTAAACAAATAAAAAGTTAATCCAGCAGAACAGCAGTTACAATATCTAGTAAACTGTAGCAACAGCAAGATGTCAAGTAAGCATTCAGTGTGCTGGAAACTCTTTATCTCTTACCGAAACTGAGCCAAAACATCCAGCATGAGTCACATCCAGCTGATGTTCTTACATTCCTTCATGTATTCACATGATGACTATGATTTATATTGTAAAAATCTTCAAATATAATTTACCAAAAAAACCCCAGACTGATCATATTTGGACCAGTGTGAAATTAGACCTCATCTGCTCAGTTTTAGTAGATTTTTGTCCTTTAATGGACAGCTGCTGGTATTTGTCCCAACATGTCTCAGCATGCAGGAGGTCTAAGAAGAAGAAAAGGACGCTCTTGAAACATCTTGTGGGTTTTGAACGGGTGTACAAGTCCACATTTTAATTGTGTTATTATCTTCAGGTCAGTCAAATTAGATGTTAAAACCTTAATGGTCACTTTTAATCACTTTTACTCCCCCACTAATATATTCAGCAACTGATTTTGCTAGTATAATTAAAAGGCTTATTGTTTTTTGGTTGTGATAATATGTAATAAAAATGGCATTTAAAAAGCATTCCTGACATTATCAAAGTTATTATAAAAACAGAATATATCAAACAATACCTGGAAGTTGGAGGAGCGAGTCGTAGACTTTGCACTGAATTTGTCCAGTGCTTTGTGAAGCGCAGGTCTTCCAGAGGCCCTCATACAATGCCTGAGCCGTGATGATGTTCTCCCCCGCGTAGGACGAAGCTTTCCACTCCACCATGGTTGTGGATGCTATGGTGCCAATGAACCCAATGAAGGCCAGCGAAAACCCTAGAAGTTGTATGCCTGCATTTGCCATTTTTCCACTTCTCAAACTAAAAGAAAATGTTGTAACAGTAGAATAAAGTTTAGAAAATATCAAGTGGTTGACGTTCTTCCGTTTGGAGAGTCCTTTGTGGGTTGCCTTTACAAAGAGGTGTCTACCTGTGCATCCTAAAGGAAAAAGCTGGAGGAAAGGGAGTGTCCTGGAATGCTTCGCCTCTGATGGAGGTCAGAAGGAAAAGGGTGACATCTTGTGGGGGTGAAAGTATATTTACAACAATGAAACAAACATGGAAACAATAATAATGTTGTCCATTGCAAAAAGAGAAAGGCATACCTCGAAAAAGGAGTAAAGAGTTTTTAAAACATATACATGTGCCGGAGATTTTAATCCTTCTATAAAATGTCATTTTCTGCCACTGTTTTTCTTCAGTATTGTGTTTAATTATAACTTTGAAAATGTCAGAAATGCTTTTTACATGTTTCATCACAACCAAACATAGTGGTGTAACAATATTTATGGAGGTTCTGTACACATGAAAAGCTGTCCAAGAATAACAAACATATCTTATAATCAATCTGCCATATCATGTCATTCCAGGTGGTGCCTGTACAACAGGGACGTGCAGGTAAGGAGTGCTGCGGGGGCCCCTGCCCCCCTGCTGTTCAATGTCCAAAGTGATTTTTTTAGATGAATAAAAGTGAGTTCTAACAGTGATATTCTCCACAATTAGTCCTTAATAATGTGTGAAAAAAATAAGAGAGAGTGTAAGAGAGTGGGAGACAGTGTGAGATAGTGAGACAGGGTAAGACAGGGTGAGACAGTGTGTGATAGTGAGACAGGGTAAGACCGTGTGTGATAGTGAGACAGGGTAAGACAGTGTGTGATAGTGAGACTGGGTGAGACAGTGTGTGATAGTGAGACTGGGTAAGACAGTGTGTGATAGTGAGACTGGGTAAGACAGTGTGTGATAGTGAGA
>JBAMHV010000008.1:1868892-1880388 GCA_037177535.1 Pseudomugil gertrudae
CAATAAACACAGTAATGACTACACTAAACTAAGCAGACATCCTGTCCTTAGACCCTCCTTCTCTGTAAGGAAAAACTAAAAAACCCAGTTGTGGGAATAAAAAACAAAAAAAAAAAACATCATGGAGCCACATTGAAGGAGAGATCCTCTCCTTCAAATAAAAAATAAAACAAGAACAAATAAAAATATTTTTATTTGTTTTTAAAACTCTAAAAGGTCTAATTTCAAAGTATTTATCTGATTTGTTTTTATCTCATGAACCTCCCAGGGCTCATCGGGGCTGGTCTGTTATCTCTTCTTAGTGAGGACCAGACCGTACAGAGACGTCTTTCAGCCATCATGGTCCTCACCGATGGAACAGCCTGGACGACCTGCAGCTGGCAGTGCTGACTTTTTATCCAAAAGCTTAAGACTTACCTTTTTATTAAAGCTTTTAATTCATTAGTATTTTACAACACAATTTCATAGTCCTATACTAAAAATTTTTAAAGATATTTTAGGTAATTTAACCTATTAAATGTCCTTTTATCTTATTTTTTTACACTATTATCAGTATATTCTTTCCTGATGTGAATGGTGAGGGTTGAGACAGCGCTCTGAGAAACTGTTTCATACATGGGTGGGTCTTTTGGTTACAACGTGCAGGTATGTATATGGCTAAATGTATTTTTTACTAAGTTTACATCTTTTTTAAAACATTTTTCTTGTGAAGCACTTTGAGGCTTAGTGCTAACCAGCACCGTGCAGCACCAAACGACCGACCGACCTGTGAAAGAATATTCCATGTGTGATAAGCTCATGCAGAGGCAACAGTCCAACATGTTTCACATTTTGATGATTAAACTTGCATCCATCTTTACATCTGAGAGTTTTTAAACACCCATTATATCACACAGCTGTTGCCTTCCATCCCTTTATTTTCTGCTCCTCTTATTCCAGTTCAGTGCTGTGGGAAAGCAGCGTACACCCTGGACAGGTGGGCACTTTTTCATCTGCTGCCACTTATTTATTTCCAGCGTGTCACTCTTTGTTTTCTTTTTCTGTTTTACTTTTGTTGCCTCTTCTTAACTATTTTTAAAAGCATTATTCAAATCAGAGATAAACAGATATTTTTATGAAAAAGTCAAATGTTTCCCCTCCAGCATGTGATGCTTCTGTGCTATGAATAAAATACTGGATTATGAGATGATCCTATTTGCATTTCACTCAGTATCTGATTCTGTTACACAGGTTGTAAGATCTGTGTTTTTATTTATAGGCGTATGACTGTAACAAGCTTAATGATTGTAATAATCAACATTATCAGCATCAGACTGAATAATTCCCATTGGAGACGCTTAGTGACTTGCAGACGTCTCTCTCAGGTCCAGGTTTTGCCTCCTCTGTCCTTTCTGATGGACTTCAAACACTCCTTGTAAAACTCCTAAATCCACTGAGGTGAAATGACCCCAGAAGCAGGTCAGTGTTTGCATCCATGGTTTCCTCTTTGTGTGAACAAGACTGGCTTCTTGACCCGAGTCGATATTAAATTAAGCTAAATGAAATCAAGTGGAACTTAAAGCTGTTAGGCAGTGGACTTGTTACATGACTAATTACAACTTTCCGTTAACGCAGTCAGCTCATACACTAACTCATCGCTCTAAGGATTACATTCAGTTCACAGTTAACTCTTTCAGCAGATGCTTCTGCAAGATGTCGCTTAATTTAGTCTGAAATTCTGCCTGCAACAATAACTGATGTCTCAACAGCTCTGCTTTTAGTGAGCCTGCTGCTCTGTCACAAACAGCCCTTCATGGTGCAGATGGTAAAGACAGCGTGAGGTTTACAGCACAATCCTGATCTGTATCAGTGTGGGAACGGCGTGGATGGGAGGCTCCACAAAGCAAAGTCCAGCGTGTGATCGATGGGTACATGAAGGAAAACTGGTCAGGTTGGCTTTTAAACATCTGTAAAACCTGACATGAAGATTTACATGAAGCGGGGATAATTACAGGAGTTTGAGCAGCAAAGATACGATGATTCTGACATGATGCAAGTTCTGGAAACGTTGTGTTGATTGTGAGAATAAAAACCTGTTTAACTCATAGTTAAAATGCACTAAGGCAATAAGGCAGCGGTACAATCGCCTCAGTCCAGTAGGTTTAAGGTCCTTCCACAGGAACACATCAACACAACTAGATGGAGTCAGCATTACCTAAATGGAAATACCTGTTTTCATACAGCTGGACACATCTGCATGTTGCATGAAGGTGCTTTCATGTCACGTTGCAACATGTTTGTACAGTTTTATTCCAGGAAACAGGTCAGAGCAGCAGATTTCTGATGTGAGATAAGTCTGTGCAGTAGGGTCATGTTCTTCTCTCCATCATCACCTGGCCTAAAAGCTGCAGACCCCAGCCTCTTCTTCACCCCCCCACCCCGCTGCATGTAGGCAGTGAAATGATCATCCTCATCATCAAATACAGCAAAGATTCTCTTTCAACTGCTGGTATGAAAACATCTCAGGGCAGGAGGGGAGGGCGCAGACAGAAGGGATCACTTAAAGATCTCATCCAGCTCTCCTCTCACTCCCCATCCCTTCTTTTTCATTTTAATTCCCCCATAAAGAGGGAAGAGGAGGGCATAGGGGGGGGGGTCTCTCTTTGCAACTCCCAGCCCCCAGCTCTGCCCGCCTTTTGTCCCCCTCCCCAACAGCAGTTTCTGCTCCAGAAGCCTTAGACAAGGCCTCCATTAATTGTGGGCCTGTGTGGAATACACGTGGGACAATAGGCCCAACAGAGTGTCCGGCCCCCAGACAAGGCTGGAAACAAGTGGTACAGGAATCCGGCAGAATAGACTCGTCCTGGCTGATGTCACTGAATACATTTACCTACCTCAGAGCACATTCACTCTGTGCTTTGTTTTATTTGGACAAAAAAAGGAGGGATAAGGTGGGGGTGGTGGTGGTGGGGGGTGAGGCAGTGGTATCAATGGAGAAGAAGAGCTGACGGTAGGGGCTCAAGGATGGGAAATAACTGGTTGCCATGGAGATCCGCTGAATCAAAAATATGGTCGACTTTAGCGGAGGCAGGGATGTAGAAAGGGTAGAGGGCATTAGATTAAACCCTGCATGAGATAAGAGAGGGCTGAAAACAGAGGTTTGCTTTTTTCTGCCACATTCAGCCCTGTTTATACGGCAATAAAAAGCAGACAAAGGAGCAGGAGATTAGCAGACTCATCTGAGCTCGTGTTTGTCAACAACAACATGAGCAGTTTCAAGTCAGTACGTTGGTCTCAGAGAGGATGCTCAGATACGGCGAGCGAAGGAGCAAAACTGGGACCATAGCAACTGCTACTGCAGGAAAACAACCTACCATCTGTCACTTAACGTGGAGGGCTTCTTCGTAAAAAAAAGGGGGGAAAAAGCTGCTTTTTAGATCTTCAACTCTGAGACGAAAGCGATGAGACTGAAGTCTTATTAAACTCTGGGTCTCCCTCTTTGTAAGGGAACTTGGTCGTTGCTTTGTCCTTCATCAAATTGGGGGAAAAAAACGCTTTTATAGATTCTTGGAGAGGCCTCGCGTTTAATTTTTAAAACCCAGACATGAAAGTGTTGCCTAAATCACATTCAGCTGGAGAAACTCTTTAAAGCACTAGTTAGCATGTAGATTATATGCATTTCGGTGCATTGTCAAAGTATCTAAGTGTATTTACATGTTAATATGTTCAGGGATACCATCGTCTTGAAAAGGTATTGGGGGTAGGTTGGTGAACTGGGTACTTTCTCTGTATGGACCATGGGAATGTGATTTCTTTGTGCCATCAAAGTTCAAACACATTCCCGTAAGGGCATGGATATTATCAGGATTGATTCCCAGCATCAAAAAACAACCTACAGACCTGTTGATCCCGCTGAATGAGAGGAAAAAGAAGCGGGCAGCTCTGTTACATACAGCCATACAGCTGAGCCATGCGCCGCATACCTCCATCTGAGCTCAGCTCATATCCGTGTGTGTGTGTGTGTGTGTGTGTGTGTTTGTGTTGCCATTTATGAATGTGAAGATGTCCCCATTCTTGCCAGTCAAGATGACTCACAAGACCGGCGTCATGGCCACTTATTCTGTGAAAGCCGCCTGGGGGATGGCCTTTCAGCGCTCGAGGACCTCTGGCTGAGTCCCCTTCACACGGCAGATCATCCGCACTTAGGGGAAAAAGTCTTTCGGTCTTTACAGAGGAGCTGTCCTAAGGGATGGTGCGCTCCTTGTCCCAAGGCTCCCTTCTTCACCTGCCGACTTAGCGCTCATCTCTTATGCACATAATCCCTAGTTAGTGCATGAGATCCACCAGCCCCGGGCCCAGAACCCCCGGCCCCCCGAGCCTCCTCTGCTCAAATGCTTGCTGGGTGGCTCCTGGGTGGCCATGGCAACTCTCATCTTCTCATGACAGTTAGGCTTCAGTCATGGCTCTAAGTCCCTCTTCAGGCTCTTTCTGTCCAGTGTTTTCCGTCTCCTCCAGCTCCATCTATGGCTCTCTGTCTTTCTTTGGGCCGTTCCCATGCTTTGGCTTAGCTGAGACTGTGAAAGGGGCCATAACTCAGCAACAGCGTGGCATCTTCAGGGGCCACAAAAGTGCATCAGTGCTATTCTAGTTCAAATTTAAAGACTGGAGTCACCGTAGCTGCAAATGAAGGTCTGACCTCATTTAATTGTGAGTCTGATCAGTAAACTGAGATGGGAAGATACACTTGTGCTGTCCTTTTCAGCGTGGTTGCTGCAGGCCTCTGAGTGCAGATCATCTTACCCCAATGCAAGCCTGCAGCCTCAACCATTTGTTTAGCCTCTTCTTGACAAGATGAGATACAAGAACAGCAGAAGATATTCACACACTAAGCAGCACGGGTAGTGGGATGGTTCTGAAATCACAAGGCTGAAAGCATCACAAACATGCTAACAGCATCTACTTTAGATCTCCTGCTTATTCATGTGTCATATGAAAACACAAAGATGTCCGTCTCACTGTGGGACCAAAATGTCTGGGAAACATCTAAAGAGCAGCACAGAAACCCTAACCTAAACTGTGTCTGCTATTCCTTTGTTTAGGGTGTTAATTCCAGCTAATGTGTTTCCTGTGACTCTGCTTTTGTTTTAAACAGGTCCTGCTTGTTTCCATTTAGATGAAGGAGGTTTATAGTAAAGCACGCTCTCTATCATAAACTATGTTAGGCTACACCTCTCTCTGGACCCTCACAGTGTTTCTAAGGTGAAAGCCCCTGGATTCTCCTGACTGACCATTGATGGAGAACTGCTAGAAGATCAGCTGATGTAATAAAATCAGATATTACTTTCTTTATTCCTAGATGGACTGAGCTGCTGTTCTCTGGTTTTCACTGACAGTTAAGTGTTTGGTTTTTTAGAAGGAGATATTTTTTAAGAGTAAATTTCTTCTGATATTAAGATACACGTTACTGTGAGCCTCTTGTATTGATCTCACATGCCTCATACATACAGCCCTTGTAATTATGAAGATACACGTCATTTATTTTGGGTTTGCCGTTTCAGACCGGAGGCAGGAAGAAACAGACTTATCGAATATCACACGGGATCCTGGGGAGAGTAAGAAAGGCGAGCCAGCAATGTTGTGCGGCCCCACACTAACAAGTGTCACAGGGATCCGGACCAATCCTCCCCCTGTGTGAAAGCAATGTGAGAGGCGGCTCCATCCATGCTCCTGCCACCTCCGCACAAGGACCTCCATTGACTTCTAACCTGATGAGGGACCACAGCAGACAAAGAGCTGCGGGGTGGGACGCATCCCTCCGACAAGCCTGTGAACAAACGTTAACATGGCTGCAACTGTCCACCCCCTGAATCACTGAATTTATTGACCAACCACAGAGCCCATTCAGGCCAGGGAAGGACTGATAAATGAAGCAGGGAGGGACAGGGATGCCATGAAGGCCCATGGAAGGAACCTATGCTTGGGAGGGGACAGGAGGGAGGAGAGGGGCTTTGTGACAGTCTGGTGGGTCACAGACCTTTAAGCAGACTTGGGCGCCTTTGTGACATCTGTAAAATTAGGCGAGCCGTAAGTGAGCATCAGGTTGGCCTTGTGTCCCGACTATCAATCAAGACGGGGCCTAATGAGCGTCCGACAAGCTGTGTGTAAGCTGCAGCAGACGGACAATCTTTTGTCCACTGAGAAAATGCAAAAACACCTAAAAGAACTTTTTAGGGAGAAAAGTGTGTCGTTACAATCCTGAATGTCCAGAAAAGGCTCGTTTGCTGCGTTTGAGGCCAATGTAGAGAAAAAAACACAGCAAACAGACCGATCGCACAGACCCAAATCTCAGAGTAAACAACTAAGAAAAGAAGAAGAAACAAAGTGTAAAAGGGAAAGAAAAAAAGCCCAAAACGTCTGAAACAGCACACGTCTGAGCACAAGCTTGAGAAAATCTTTGTGGGTTGAGTTGCTAGCTGTGAGGAAGAAAGGCTGTGTGTTTTAGCTTCTTTATGTCTTTTTACCACTCTCCATCTGTTTGTCTACTCGTACAAAAGCAATACAGCAGAGAGTACACAAAAAAACCCATGTTGCTTTGTGGAGAGGCAACACTATCTGCAAAACTACATGGCAAACACGGAGCTAAGACACACACCGGTGTTTACCTAAAAGATGATCCAGGCAAGTCACAGACACATGAATTCATGATGCGTCCTCATCCTCATCATGAATATTCCCCAAAAGGCTCTTCCCTGATCTGAGGGAGATCCTTTTCATTCTGGTACAAGCAAGGACCCCCTTCCCCTTATTCACAGCCCCCCTAAATCCACCCATTCACTGCCTATAGGCCCTGATCTCCACATGAAATGATACTCCTCTTTCTGCTCCACTCTTGCACCCTTAAGCGCCCATATGCCAGGCAACGAGGAGGCTGGGAAAGCCCATAATTGATCAGTAAGTCTCGGCTGAAAAAGTGTGACCAGGGTCAGCCCCCCACGAAGTCTGCAAGACGGGCTTGATATAGAGATTTATTGGAGAATTTAATGGAAATTCTGCAGAGCAACAAACGGCAATAGAAACATGTGCAAGTACAAACATCAGATTACAGTTTACATCCAAAAATAAGCTGTATTTTAATACAAAAAAGGAAAATATAACTTTTTTTATTGATTTCATTTAGTAAAACTGACTACAAAAATATATTTGACAAAAATACAGTAAGTTATATGAAAATGTAATTTTATTATTAAGTCATCAGTGTAATGTTCAGCTTTAATTTCAGGAAAAGGTTTTTTTTTTTTAGAGATCAACTAAAATAATTAATTCAGGCTCAACTGGAGACACACACACACACACAATGGCCTTGCTGATGGAGTTCATTAAAGAGACAGTTATTTCTGCTTCTCTTCCACGGGAAGAATTTCAAGCAACTCTAAGCAAAGCAGGGCAAACGTAACAGTGTGTGTGTGTGTGTGTGTGTGTGTGAGAAATATAAACAGTACCGCTCAGCTTGTTACCCAAACAAGTATTAATTCATCTCTTTAAAACCAAATGACCAATACATGTTTTACCATTTTCATCTTATTATAGCAATTCATTTCATTCAAAGCGTATAGTTTCTACGCAGAGCCTGCAGGTTTAAAGCAGCAGTTTAATGATCCGAGCTTGTTTCAGTGGGACTCTGAAACTCTTCCCATCATTTCAAATGCTGGATCATGGTGAAACAACATAGTTCGCTTTATGGGACACAGGTTTACATGTGCTGTGCATTCCAGTCCTGGTGTTGCACTGAAATCTCATCTCAGAACATAAAAGTACCAGCGTGTAAAAACCGGTTTGTAATAACCAGATCCTAAAAAGAAAATAACACATATTACAGCATCGTGTGTCATTATTTAACAGAAATGACACCATGTAGGTGTGAAAAACTAAGCAGATTCTGTGTCAGGGTCTGTTGATCAAATGCACTTGATTATTTAATCATTGAAACAATAAACCACAAAATGACCATAACTGCAAACTGCATGCATGCACCTGTGAATGCATGCATAATGAACCTTTCAGACCAATGGGCTCTTCTGTCGAGTGTACCGGGTTTTGATGGGTTACAAGGTTGTGGAGAGCAATATGTTAAAGTGTTAGTACTGTTGGTCCCATCTCCACTAAAAAAATTAAGATGTCATTCAGTCTCTTAACATTACCCAGTAAAACGATGATGATGATGATGATGATGATGATGACAAGCCTCTTTCTTTCTTTTTGAGGATGTTTCATTTCAGAGGCCCTGACCATGAAAAAAAGTTGGACGCTATATTAATGGAAGGACACGGCAGGAAACCACTGCTTGCTTTGGGCGTTATTAATCTGAATGTGGATAAAGTGAAGGATAAGGTTAGCACAGCAGTCTCACAGGAGGTTGTTGGTTCGAATCTCAGCTTGGACTGTGCAGCGTTTGCATGTTAACGTGGGTTCTCTCCATGTACGCCCGCTTCCTCCCATCATCTTTGGTCATTCTAAATTATCCTTAGGAGGGAATGTGTTCATCTCTCTGTGTTACCTGTGATGGACTGGTGACCTGTTCAGGGTGCACTCTGCCTGCCGTGACTGCTGGGATAGGCTTCAGCTACCTGTGGCCCTGAATCAGAAGAAGCCGTAGGGATGCTCTCGTCTGCATCTGATCAGAGTTATCAATTCTAATATTGTGTGTTTGACCCCCCAAACTCTTCACGTTTACTGCACATTATTTCTCTTTAAAAACAGATTTAGGAACGGAGAAAAAGACTGGACCGTTTGTTTGCAGGAGAAAACGTCTCTTTAAAAATGACTATTAAACAAAAGTTCAACTACACTAATTTTTCTTGGTTCTTGGAGGCATTTCAGAAGAGGTTCATTTGAGTAAGTGTCATCTGCAAATTGTTTACCTGACAAAGCAAAGCAGTTTAAGTAATGAGATCCAACGCTGCTATCTTAACACCAGCTTCAGGGATGGTTTTTCCAGTTCAACTTAAATGGTCTCTTTGACCCCTCTTAGAATTTAACTCTCTGTTTTCTCTTTCAAAATGTGTTTGTTATTGTCATCAAAGGATAGTCCCTCATCTTGATCATTAAGTTTATAAAGTCATGAGCATGAAGCAGCCTCTGTCTGAGCGTGTCTGGTTTCTTATTCCCATCAGGACGGGAAAGTAAAGAAGGATCGGATCAAAGGGGTCTGAGTTGATCGCATTTCTATCAGAACTTTACCAAATTCTTTCACGGCTGACCATGAGCTCTTTTTCCCATCCAGAGTCACCTATCACCCCATGAGTGTATGTTCTGGTTGTGTTTACCCACGATGCCGTGGGATGAACCCACAATGTACTTTGTTTTCTAGTCTGCTTCCTGGATTTGGTCCCCTTGAAATGGACCGAGACCTGCGTTTGTAAGCGGAGAGAACCTGCTTCTAAGATCCAAATTAGGATCCGTTTCCACATTCACTCTGGATTGGGACCCAAACTTAACAGATTCTAAAGTACATTTGTTTTTGTTCTGTTCTTCTTCTCTGGTAACATTTTATTTCCTTCCTGGATTTATTCTTCGCCGTTCATCTGAGTCGAAACTTAGTGGAAGAGCCTTTTCCCGTATTTATGTGCTTAGCTTTAGCATGACCTGAATAACAACAAACATATGGATGTCTCTAAAACACCAACAACATGGAGATGTTTGGTCCTAATTCACATCTGCATGTTTGGAATAAATATGTGACGCTGTGAAGCACAGTGGTGGAGGGCTGATGATCTGGGCTGATTCTGCTGCCACCGAAGAATTATTAGACAATTTTTTACCTTATGCAAAAGTCACTCACACATGCTCGTAACTACCCCAGAAGGTTGGAAAGCCCATTGAAACTGTCAAAGAGCTGTTTTATTTAACTGTTTCCAGTCGAAGAAGAGAGGTCACATAGGTTTGTTATCAGCTTCCTGTAAAGAGACACCAGTAACCAGGCTGAATTGGCCAGAATTGTGATTAAAGATGTTTTAGACGACTTCTAGGTCAGGTCCGGATGACCTTTATCAATCTCTAATAATTGTCTTTCCTTCAGCCTCTTCAAATCTGCTTTCATGTGAAACATTTTCACCAGAATTTAGAAAATAAACCACGATTAATAGAGAAATACAATCCGCCTTTAGTTACAGGCGTGCACAACTGACAAATGCATGAATTAAAAAAAGAGTCTTTTCCTCTGTAACCAAATTATTTTGGAGTGAAATGAGCAGACATCTGCCCGGTCACTTCAAACTCGGCTGAAAACTGGCCATAACAGAACAATCCGGTCAAAGTCCAGACCTCGACCTGACATATACAGCGGTGCAGAAACAAACACTGGTAACCCGAGCACACTAAAGCAACAAGGCCCAGATACATGATGCGGAAGACTGATAACCTCACAGAAAAATAACCCATTCAACTTTTTCTGAATCAATGTCGAGGTGTAATATGTGTTGTTGTTGTTTGTTCCCCTCATTTTAAAACCTGGGAATAACCAGAAGGTCTTAGAGGTTTAGAAACTGAAATAAGGGAAAACATCCTGACTTTCCTCTGGCTCAAGTTGCAGCAGTTCATCTAAACTCCACTTTCGATGGGTGAATGAAAAAGCAGGAGGACATTAGATATGATTAGTTCTCAGAGTCAGGCAGTGAGTGAGAAGTGTCCTCTTTGTGGAGGTCGTATTTGTGGAATCAGCAGCCCCTGACTCAACCCATGGAAACTGATCATACAGGCTCCGTGGGAGTTTCAGGTTTTGGTTCACGCTGGGCTCAAAGGTGGGCAGTGACACGAGACGGTGGCTCACTGGCAGTGGTGACGGAGGAAGGTTTGGGAGGCCAGTCGGGGTCCTCCTGAAGCTCCAGAGCCAGATGCTTGTACAACACCTTCGGAGTCTTGTTTCTCCGACATAACAATCGGGAGAGACAAGGCGAGGCCCAGCGGTCGTTGGCCACCTGAGGAAACGGGACAACACTGACCTGAAACAAGCCAAGGAGTTGGTGTTCCAGCTGTACATGCTGCTGAAAGACGCATCAAGAGATCCGATCTGACATTTCTGTTAGCAGGTTAGGAAAGACGGAAGGATTATGTAGTGAATTCAGTAGGAAAAGAGCAAAGCTGTGGATGCTAATTTATTCAATCATTTATTAATAGCTGTGAAGATTAGTTCTAGTTTTCAATTATACCAAGAGGAAACAAAGTTTTTATTAAATCACTGAAAGATAAAATACACTCAACCAACACTTTATAATGTTCACCTTCTCAGTTATTCACATATAACCAGCCAATCACACGGCAGCAGCGTGAAACATTTAGATACGATGAAGACGACCTGCTGAAGTTTTAAACTGAGCATCAGCATGGTGGTGCAGTGGTTAGCGCTGTGGCCTCACAGCAAGAAGGTCACTGGTTCGAGCCCAGACTGGGGAGGGTTGTCCAGTGACCTTTCTGTGTGGAGTTTGCATGTTCTCCTCATGTATGCGTGGGTTCTCTCCGGGT
>JBAMHV010000008.1:1885325-1900255 GCA_037177535.1 Pseudomugil gertrudae
TCCCACAGTCCAAAGACATGCACCTTGGGGATAGTCTGATTGGAGACTCTAAATTGTCCATAGGAGTGTGTGTGTGTCTGGTTCTTTGTCTGTGTGTGTTGGCCCTGTGATGGACTGTGACCTGTCCAGGGTGTACCACGCCTCTCGCCCGATGTGAGCTGGGATTGGCTCCAGCCCCCCCGTGACCCCGTTCAGAAAAAAACGGTAGAAAATGGATGGATGCCTCCAACACATAAAAGAGGTGAGACGAGGTCAACAAAACACTGAGAAAATACCTGGTTGGATCATTTTACAGGTGAACAGGTTAACTGGAAACAGGTGAGTGTCATCATTGGGTATAAAAGGAGCATTCCCCAAAGACAAAGAGAGCAAAGTTCATCACTTTGTGAACACGTGTTGCGAATAGTTCCACATCTAACAGCGATGAACGTACGTTTCTTAATGTGTATTTGCAAAGAATTTATGGGGTTGATATTATCATCAAAATCTTCTGAGAATCTGGAGAAATATCTGCATGTAAGCAAACCAACACTGAGTCAGGCCTGAATCTTTTAGGCAGCGCTGCATTCAAACCAGACATCACCACGTGGGCTCGGGAACAGTTCATCATCATTTAACACGGTTTGCTGCAACGTCTGCGAGTTAAAGCTCTACCAAGCAACAGCAGAGCCAGATATCACCAATACCCAGAGATACCGGCAGCATCTCAGACCGAGCTCATCTCAGATGGATTAACACACGTGTCCACCAGGCCAAAGAAGAAAAGGACTATACGGATTGTTATCAGCACAAAGTCTAAAAGCCAGCATCTGTGACGGTACAGGGGACTTGCACACCTGTGAAGGCATCATTAGTGCTGAAAGGTTCATACATACAAGGAGCACGTGCTGCATCCAAGCCACATCTTTTTCAGGGACGTCCCGACGATGCAAAGACACATTCTGCAGGCGTTACAACAGTGCTGCTTGGTAGTAAAACAGTGCAGCTACTAGACTGGCCTGCCTGCTGTTCACACCTGTTTCCATGAAAATGAGTTGCACAATATGAAGCATAAAACACGACAACAGAGAGCTCAGACTGTTCAGCAGCTCAAGCTGTGCATCAAGCACGAATAAGACAGAACTCCACCTGAAAGCTGCAGCTATCAGTGCCTCAGTTACCAAACGCTTATTACATGTTGTTAAGATGATGGAACACAGAGTAAACATGACCCTGTCCCACCTCTTCTGCAACCCGTCGCAGGCAGCTAATTCAACATGTGGGACTTTCTGCTAAATAAAGGAACATTTATCAGCTTGAACATTAAATATCTTGTTTTTGTTTTTAAATAAATAAAAACAGAAAACCATGATTTGCAAATAATGTAACCTATATGTAAATTAAGCAGTTTGCAAACTTTAAATAAAAAATCTGTAAAAGGAGAAATGTCTGCTGCAAAAGTTATAAAACAGAACGTATGATTCTGGATAAGGCTGGATCCGGTCTTCACCTGATGAGGTTCGGGACGCAGGAAATGTTTGAGGTGGAGGAGGTAAAAGGTGATGCAACGGAGGCCTCCAGCTCTGACAGAGAAATCCCGCTGTGAGCTCTCTTC
Source organism: Pseudomugil gertrudae (assembly GCA_037177535.1). Classification (NCBI taxonomy): domain Eukaryota; kingdom Metazoa; phylum Chordata; class Actinopteri; order Atheriniformes; family Pseudomugilidae; genus Pseudomugil; species Pseudomugil gertrudae. The sequence goes on from JBAMHV010000008.1 coordinate 1,886,920, forward strand.
AGAGCCTGAAAGACAGAAAACATCATCAGATCACTAAAATACAGGGTTTAAATAACATCCATTACCTTTAAATGTGTCATGGGGTGGACGTTTTTTTGGTTTTATGGTTTCTCTGTGTTCCTGTTTGGCTTTGTTTATGTTCACCTGCTTCTTGTTTGGTTTGTATTTAAGTCATTTGGTTTTCAGGTCACATCACAGGATCATTGAGTTAGTTTGCTTTGAGTGAGTTTCTTTGTGTCAAGAGCTTCAGTAAAAGTAAGTTTTCCTGCATTCCTCTGGCTCCTACATTTGGGTCCAAACCTCCACACTTCTCCATCATAACAGAATGAACCCGCCATTTATGGGCCCAACAGGCCCTCCATATATTCCCTCAGCTGTGCGGGAAAAATGGCTACAGGGAGAGGACCTGTGGAGTGACACGAAGGGGTCCCAGGATGGGACACTCCTCATCCTGCTCCTGTCTCTGAGTGTGTCTCAGGATGGGACGCTCCTCATCCTGTTCTCGTCTACGAGGGGGTCCCAGGATGGGACGCTCCTCCTCCTGTTCTCGTCTAAGAAGGGGTCCTAGGATGGGACGCTACTCCTCCTGTTCTTGTCTACGAAGGGGTCCCATGATGGGACGCTCCTCCTCTTGTTCTCATCTCCAAAGGGGTCCCAGGATTGGACGCTCCTCCTCCTGTTCGCGTCTACGAAGGGGTCCCAGGATGGGACGCTCCTCCTCCTGTTCTAGTCTACGAAGGGGTCCCAGGATGGGACGCTCCTCCTCCTGTTCTAGTCTACGAAGGGGTCCCAGGATTGGACGCTCCTCCTCCTGTTCTAGTCTACGAAGGGGTCCCAGGATGGGACGCTCCTCCTCCTGTTCGCGTCTACGAAGGGGTCCTAGGATGGGACGCTCCTCCTCCTGTTCTCATCTACGAAGGGGTCCTAGGATGGGACGCTCCTCCTCCTGTTCTCGTCTACGAAGGGGTCCCAGGATGGGACGCTCCTCCTCCTGTTCTCGTCTACGAAGGGGTCCTAGGATGGGACGCTCCTCCTCCTGTTCTCATCTATGAAGGGGTCCTAGGATGGGACGCTCCTTCTCCTGTTCTCGTCTACCTTCTCCTGTTCTCGTCTACGAGGGGGTCCCAGGATGGGATGCTCCTCCTCCACCTGAACCTGACTCCGTGGGGATCCTGATGTGGGACGTTCCCCCTCCTGAACTTGTTTCCGAGGAGGTTCCAGGTGGCGTTGCTCCTTCTGCTTCGGAGTCCAATGGGGTCACAGGCCTCTCCTCGCTTCTGGTTCTAGTCATCGAGGATGGCGCTCTACCTCCATCGCTTCTGGTCTCTGATCCGGTGTTGTCTTGATTTGGACACTTTGTGTTTTCAGTTTCCTGTTTTTTGTATTATTCCAGTTTCCGTTTAGCTTCATGTTCTGTCCAATAGTTTCACCTGTGTTTTTTTTATTATATTCACCTGTGTCTTGTTTGGTTCAGTTTGTATTTAAGCACTTTGGTTTCTAAGTTCATTCAAAATAAATCACTTTGTCTGGATTTCTGCTGCTTCCTGCTTATTCTTGCCTGTATTTGGGTCCTCATCTTCTCCTGAGTTTTTTATCTTCAGCAGGAATAATACAACTGCATAAAGCGTAAATAAAACAAATTATTTCTCAAATATAATCAACCCATATTTTATTGCAGTAGAAGATAAACAATATGTTCAATTGAAACATTTGATCATTTAAATGGGAAATATGGTTCTGAGTTGTATGGCAGCAACACATCTGTAAACAGTCTAAACACGGTCTGCTAAAGCATTGAAAACAACAAGCTAACGAAGTAAACGTGCAACAGGTCAGGAATATAACAGGAGCATTTCAGAGAGGCAGAGACTCCTCCCACCCTGGTCACCATCTTTGTGGAGCGTCCCCCTCAGTACGGCCATAAAAGCACAAAGACTGAAAAGCAGCTTTTATCTCAGAGCGGTCACATTATTGAATTTTTGTTGTTCCTAACATCAAATGCATTTTAGTGTTGTGCTGTTTTATCCTCATTTTATCTGTACTGTATGTTTTTACTGTGTTGCATGTTGTGGCATATTTATTCTAATTATTTATCTTATGTGAGAGCTGCTGCCTCAATTTGGTTGTACTCTCAAATGACAATAAAATGTACTGAGTGATAGCAATTAATTCTCTCAGGGGTAAACATGGACAGATGTTCAACCAGAACTTATTTATTGTTATATAATTATACATTTTTATAATATGTATGGTTTTAAAGGATGGGTGAAGCTATCTATCTATCTATCTATCTATCTATCTATCTAGTGGAATAATTTCAGTAACTTTCAGTTTAATTTAAAGTTTCAGTAACTGAAATTAAATTTAGTAATGAATGAAGATCCCACCCTCAGCAGTGTATAATATAAAAAATTCAGAGAACTGGGAGGAATTTCTGTGCGCACAGGACAAGACATTCACAGTTTGTTTCTGTGTACATTAAGCCTTTTACTGAGCAAACATGGTGACATTTAGTTGGTCAATTTCAAAAGTCTTTATTAGCTTTTATTGCAAATAGATTTTATTTTTATGTCATACTTGTTTTATTTACCATTGTGCTTATTTTATTGCTCAAATTGTACAGCAGAGCCAAAACTGAGCCAAATTTCCCCCAAAGGAGACAAATACAGAACGAGGAATAAACATCTATCAGCTAAAACTCTGGAAGAAGAAACAGGAAATATATGTGATGATTCTGTGATCCCACCCTGATACTCCTGCAATATCAGGAGGGCTACAACCATCTGAAAGACCTTCAGAGTGAGTTTATTCTCTTTTCCTGGTGTATTCTACCTGAGTGAAAGAAGAATCTAGAATCTCATTATTCTTTGTTACACATGCATCATCTGAGAAGATTAAAGCCAAAAGCGTTCATACAGAATGGAGAAAATATGCATTTATGTAAAGATGATACATTTCTTTACTATTATCTTTACAGAGACATAAATTATCCTGCAGGATCAATGTTTAGTAACATCCTCCGGGTAAATATCCCATCTTTTATTTTCTCTCCTCACTGCTTCCTGTCCCGAGATTCTTTAGTCTCCTTGTTTGCATCTGGACATTTTTTTCTATATTCAGATTAGTGATCTGTAAACAGCCTTTGCTCACGAAGGCCAAACCTTTCTACTGTAACTTCCTGTTCCAGTGGATTTATTTCCACAATGCCTCAAACTTCTGATTTTTGCTGTGAAGATGCAGAAAAGGTTTCTGCCTGACTTCTCTTCCACACAAATCAGACCCGTGCAGGTGTGAGTCAGCTGAAGGAGGTTAATAACTTCACAGAGATCCTGTCAAAGCTCTGCTGGCTTCCAGACCTGAACTTGACCTCCACTTTTACTTTTAACTCCCTTTTCTTAATTACGTTATGAAGCGAGCCAACGGCTGCATGAAAGAACCCACTTCCTGCCTACTCCTGCTCTGTGAGCATCACTGATTTTTAATTTTCAGAGTGCTGCAGCTGCTTAGAGGAGCGCATGGCTGCAGATTGTTGGGAGAAGGTTTGTGAAGTCTTTGGAAAGCTTTGAACTTTGCATCAACTGACTTTTCCCAATGATGCCTGCCAGCAGGAAACAGCATGAACAAGCTAATTTCAGCTCAGAGAATCTCAGAGGTTAGGCCTGGTCGACTCAGCATGCTTAGCTCTAAAATGGTGGAAAAAAAATCTGGCTGAACATAAAATCTCATATACTTTGTGACTTTGGGGATCCAGGATAAACATTTGTCTGTGTAGACATCATACTTACTCCACAGTCATTAGCACCATCACCACACATCCCAACTATGTAGCTGGAAAGGAAACAAACTTGGTAAAAAAAAAACTGCATTAACAGAAGTTTTACATGTAATAAAAAATCTACAGCAGGGGTCTAAAACTCACCTCAGGCCCTGTGGAAATGTCTTTGTGTCTTTGTTTTAACAGTTTTTCTTCCTGCAGGTGCTCCTGATGTTTTTTCTGTTTGTGGTTGATTTCTATCTTTACCTCTGCCTTTATTGTTTAACTCTTTATTTCTCTTTTGTTTAGTCTCCTTTCCTTCATCTTCTCTGTCCAGCATTACTAGACTAGCAAACTAGACTGAACTAAACAGGACACTAGTTACAAAAGAAAGGACATAAAAGAGTCTAACTTACTGGCTGCCAGCCACTGCTGTAGCAGAGACCCGTGTTGACAACATTTGCATCATTTTGGTTCATCTTTTACACATGCTTAATTTTGAGTTCTAGGACTGCAGATATGGAGAGCTGATCTAGCTCGTTGTATACGTCGAGTCGTCTTTAGGGTGATTTCTCGAAGCACATTCACAAAATGCTGCGTAAGGAGGGCAGTCAGTGAGCAGCAGACATAACTCAGAGCAGACAGCAGTAAGACAGCAATCAGATAACAGTCAGACAGAGGTTAGAGAGCAGTCAGGCAGCAGTCAGACATTAAACAGACAGAAGTCAGAGCAGATAGCAATAAGACAGCAGCCAGGCAGCAGTCAGAGAGCACATTTTGGGGGAAGTTTTAATGCTCACTAGTCCAAATCAGCTTTCTATATAAAGAAACAGCAAAAGCGCAGTGTTTTGATAGCCAAAAAGCTTATTCAAATTTTTTGACTAAACTAACTATAATTCTTTAATTGCTCACATTAAAAACAGCTTTTTCCACTTACACTTGTACATTGTAATCCATATGTACATTCTATTCTATTCTATTCTATTCTATGTGTTCATATTGTTACATAGTGAATAAATTACTCATTTATTTACATATTAAGTAAATAAATGAGTAAATAAATGTAGGTTTACAGAATATATAGAGTATATATACAAAATACTGTAATACAATTATATAATATCTTGATTTTATTTAATAACATTTATTTGATACTATATACATGTATTAAGAAAAGTGAATATATAATATATCATTTGTCTAAATATTTTTCAATATATTTTGCTTTCAGTCTTTTATAGAAGATATTTTCTTCTTTTGCTCAACAGGGGCAAGCTTCATTGAAGAACAGTGAGCCCACAGTGGTTTATCTGTGCTAATAATAGATCAATAGTTCTATGTAAGAATTAGATATGTATTAAACTTATGTGAGTAAAATATATGCAAATGTGAAACTCGGGTACAATATAGTTTCAACTGCATTTTTTCACAATAAATTTCAAGTTGTCCATAAAATTTTGTAAAAGGATGGCTCTGTAAGTTCTGATAATGTACTTTTGCTTCTTTGAAATTAAATCGAAAGGAAAAGTTTTGAATATTTATAGGTCATTATGCTATTTTTTTTACAGGTCTGACACAATGATCAATTAAATCAAAGTACTCTGTGCTTCTTCCAAAAAAGTTTTTGGCTGCATCAAGTGCTTCACAGATTGCAAAGAGGAGAGAGCTGGAGCTCACCGATAGATTTACAGCTTTATTGTGCAAGCTGAAAAAATTAAGTTCCAAACTTGTCTTCATCAGGGTCACAGGAGATCAAATTGTGCTGTATGTGGTCCCTCAACTAAAATGCATTTCACACCCCCTGCTGTACTGAATAAAAGGAGCCACTCACTCGATGCTCTGCAGGATTTCCACCAGCTGAGTCTTCTGGTCCGGAGCCATGCGAGCGAACACTATGGTTCTGAGAGCGAGCTGCAGCGCCCCCATGTGGACACATACAGGAATGACATCAACAGTTAAGCTCTAGCTCCAACACTTCTCTCAGTGTGATGATGTTTCATCAGTCAGAATACATGCACATACCTTCTGGACCAGCTGAGGAAAGTGTTCAGTGATAACAGCAAAGCCTCTGCCACTCACAGCGAAGTGGTACGCCCCCTCCTCTAGGTTTATCGCTGTTGTCTGGAGGAGATATGAGCAATCGGACAGATAAGTCTTCCTGCTTATTTCTGACTGATTTATGCATCAACCCAACTCTGTATTAATCCTAACAGCATTTTGAGACAGCATATTACAGCGGTTTTTCTATTACAGGGTTAGGGAACCCTGGTCCTGCAGGTTTTCCATGTATCCCTGGTCCAACACACTTGATTCAAATGAACAAATCACAGTGGAAAGCTTGATAAGCTGCTGGATCCATTTGATTTGAATCAGGTGTGCTGGGCCAGGGATACGTGGAAAACCTGCAGGATTCTGGCTCTCGAGGACCAGGGTTCCCTACCCCTGTTCACAAATAACAGTGAAGACAGATGTGACTTTTTCTGAATTTTTACACAAACAAACAGAAAATCTTATGTTACATTTAAGGAGGTGAAAAGATGATTCACACTTATACCTGCAGATATGAGATGTGACTTAAAAAATGTAAGCCTTGCTGATATGCTTTTATTTTATTAAGTTAAGAATAAAGAAAACTGTGTGAAAGAAGGAGCAGCCTATGAGATTAGACCTTTCTGATGACTAACAAACACCTCAGACCTTAATTAGCTGCATGGAGAAATAGTTCCGAACTCCTCCAACTTGTCTCAAATAAATAACAGCCACAAAGCAGATCTTTCATTATTAAAAGTCCTTTCGACCTCCAGTGCTCCTGAGGCCATTACTCAGGAAGGGTAGAGTGTGGGATGAATTATTATGAAACAAACAAGTCATTCTGAGTTGTGTGAAGTGGTTGTGGTACAATACGGTCCAAAGATCATCGCTGCAGAGGAGGCAGGAGGAGATCATTGATCCTTCAAACACAACCTGACTGCTGCTTAATGAAACACGATCTTCCCTTCATCATTGAAAAGACCAGAAGATACTTCTGTCGCCCTCACCTGGCTGTCTTTAACGGTCTGAGCGGGGTTGTCGGCGTATCGCCAGGTAATGCTAGCAGGGTGGGAATCTTTGGGGGCAGCAGCGTCTGCGATGATGACCTTCTCGTGTGGACGGACCATGCCACAGTCTCGAGCCACGGATATGGCCGTCAGCATGTTGTCACCTGACAGACGATGGAGAGGGGAGGAGAAGGTGTGTGAGAGCAGACCAGCACAGAAACAGATGGCTATTCTTTTTGACCCAACACAGTTACCTGTGACCATCACAGTGCGGATGTTAGCTTGTCGCAAATCGCTCAAAACACTTGCAGTCTCCTGCTTCATCTTGTTCTGCATGATGATCAACCCAAGGAACTCCATGTTTGTCTCAATTAGTTCCCTAAAAGGCAAGGCAGGCTTAAGTGGACATCAGATTTCCTGTACAAGACGAGTCAAAGTGCTTTGTATAAAATCAGTGAAGGTTTTACAGCAGGGTGCAAAAAATATATCAAAAGAGAAACAAACTAAAAAGACAGAACGAGCTGAGATAGTGTGAAACAGTAAAACAGAGAAAGTTAGGTACAAACAATACAAACAACCATCAGTAAAATATATCACCGTTATCATCAAGGTCATAAAACAGGGCGAGACATCATGATTAAGTGCTGGTCAGACTGCTGTGAGTGCAGTTGGACACATACTGCCATGTAGAGCTACAAGAAGTGCATTTGTTTCCTTCTCCCTCACTGGAAACGAATCCGACTTACTGCCAGCATTGTGGACCAAGCTCTGACACCGGTCGTACAAGGACCGGATAGCTCGTTCAAAAGGGTCCAGTACTCCATACTCTCAGAGCACCCCCACAGGAGTCTCTGAGGGACACGTCTTCTCCACAGAGTCCACAAAACACATGTAGACTGGTTGGGCAAACTCCCATGCTCCCTCCAGGACCCTGAAGTGGGTATAGAGCTGGTCCACTGTTCCACGACCAGGACAAAAATCACACTGCTCCTCCTCAATCTGAGGTTCCACCATTCGACAGACCCTCCTCTCCAGGACCCCCGAATAGACTTTCCCAGGGAGGCTGAGGAGTGTGATGCCCCTGTAGTTGGAACACACCCTCCGATCCCCCTTTTTGAAGAGGGGGACCACCACCCCAGTCTGCCAATCCAGGGCCACTGTACCAGATGTCCACGCAATGCTGCAGAGGCGTGTCAGCCAGGACAGCCCCACAGCATCCAGTGTATATCCAGTTTTTGCAAATATTGCAATGTGCACTATGCAACAATAGGGCTACACTTTCAACCTCGGGGCCATCTTTACCCCACTATGATGACACGCTGTTTGCAATAAAAAAACATGCAAACCCTGTTTGTGTGCAAAATGGCGTAACCACATAGGTATTTTCTCTTGTTGTAAGGTCATGTGACATTATCAGATCTTGTTCCTGTTATTAACTGACTTGAGTTTTGGTGCCAGGCACCATAACACCATTTATATTTTGATACTGGGTGGTATATAAAAATAAACGAACCGATGTTCGGTACCCAGCCCTACCTACGACATTTCTTCATACTTTATCTGAGCCTTGTTGCTTCACAATCACTGGGAAGATGAGTTATTTTATTCCAAAAGCATAAGAATATTAAGCTTTTAAGCAGAAATGAACAGTTTTACAGTTTGGGTTTGTGTTTATGGCAGGCTGCGGAAATTTTGCAAATCTCGTTCCACTCACTTTGAGTAAACACTGGATGTAAAACTTAGAGCTTTATTTAAACTTTAATAACAATAAAACAAATGGATGTCACATAATAAACTTCCCCTTACTAGTGATTGGCTGAAGTGAACCACTGTAAATATAATTGTTTCCACATGGTGACACTACTTTCCAGTATGTTCCATCCTCCTCCTCCTCTTCCCCCTCTTCTTCTTCTGACCAGCAGATCATGTGTCCTCTGGAATGTGGACTTTTCCCCCCGTTTCTCCCCATGCACATAGAAAATAAACATGTGAAATGTGAGGTCTGGAGCTCAGCATGCTTTTTCTGGTGGTGTGTGTGTGTGTGTGTGTGTTGGGGTGCTTGGATTGCTGAGGAGGTGGGATGGGGAAGGGGAGAAGATGGAGAACAGCTGTGACCTATTTTTTCCTCCTCTCTTTCAATCATTCTCCTTTCTTTTCCGAGCCTCCTACGGCTCTGTTAGAACTTCGAACTTGAAGGAGTGAAGGACCGACCTCCACTTGGCTTTGTTGAGTTGCCACATCCTGCAGAGAAGCTATTAAAAAGTCCTGGCAGATGGAACCACACACCGTTTCTTTAGCAAAATGCTGGTGAGTGCTTTCTGAGCACTCCCGAAATCAGAAAATATTGGCAGCATTTTGAAGGTCAAAGTCATTTTTTCTAGCAGGACCTTTCTACAGCCATTCAAAGGCACACAACACTCATTCATACCTATTCAGTGGACACTAGATGGGCAGATTCCTTAATTGATCCTTGAATATTCTACTACTTTTACCCTAAAGCTCCTTAAAAACCTTTTCCTCACAAGGTCAGTTTTTTCTGCCTTCTCATGGAAATTGCATATTAGCAGCAATATGTGCCTGTTATAATTCTTCAGCTATGTCTCCTCATGCGTAAGATGCATAAATATAAGAATGTTTTACAGCCTTGTTTGTTGGTGTAACCTGCTCAGACAATCGGCCTGCTAGACCAGTGTACATAGTTGAACTTGTTGTAAGGGGTCCATACCTGCAGGTCAGGTGCAACATTAGATGAGCAGAAAGACACAAGTTGGCTGCGACAAGCTTGGAAAAAACTGTGTAGGATTACAGACAGACCAAAACTAACTGTTAAACAAGAGCCAGACTACTAGCACGATGCTAATGTTTAGTGTGAGGTGCTAATGTTTGCGCACAACGAACAGCTCATGCTAAAGTGTTTAGAGGTGTATTTTGTATAAAGTTAACCATTATGAAGTTATTTTAGCAATGCGTGAACACTTATCTTTTCTTCATTTCATGATGGTGCGTTTTCGTTAGCAACTTATTTTGGTTGACTATAAAAATGTTGACCCTTTAAATAAACTGTATAAAAGTAAAATAGGATACATAATGTGTCTGGAATGAGGTGCTGTAATTCATTCATAGTTCATTGCACTGAAAAATATTTTTTTCAAAGAACTGATTTTATTTTAGAGTTTTTTGTTTCACTTTCTGCTGCACGGTGGTGCAGTGGGTTAGCACTGTGGCCTCACAGTAAGAAGGTTGCTGGTTCAAGCCTCGGCTGGTGCTAACATCTTCGCCCGTACATAGCAAGTGGAACTCCGATAGGATTGAGGTTGATATGAGCATCTCCACCTAGATTTAGTACAAATATGCTACATGTGTGATTTAGCTTTTCTTTTTCTTCTATCGAGGATAAAATATATCACCATCAGAAATTAGGAGTTGGACAAATTGGTACACCAGAAAATGGTGAAAAAGTCGATATTGAACATCTCTAATCAATCTTGGCCTTAAACGGGATGTATCATCTGCATCACACCTATTTCATTTAATAAAATGTTGCAGGAGAAATCCAGGCTGCCTTACAGGATGACAGACTCAATGACTTGACTAAACCCCAGTAACTGGATGAACAATAAGTTCTCAGGCTGAAACACTAGTTCCATGTGAATGAAGTGATAAAATATTGTGGTTGTTTCCCGGGGTGGACATGGCCGTACTTTCTGTGGAGGTTTTTCTTCCTGGTCCTGGTCCTGATGGAGGACTCCATGTGCTCACTGGGAACAACACTTTATTTTAGCTTCTCGCTCTCATTTCTAAGCGCTTCATGTGTAGAACTGCTGTTTCAGAGCTTCTCTTAGTTAATCCTGATTGTGGTTACTCTGCTGAGGAAGAGCATGACTGATGAATATCCCTGCAATATGAGTAATATAAGCACCAAAAACACAAACCACCCACGCGCACACACACACACACATCACTTCTGTCAGATCCTTCATGGTCTGTCTTTTTCCTCAGGCCTCAACACATCTGGATTTGTTTGAGCTGGAAGAATGTGTGTGTGTGTGTGTGTGTGTGTGTGGTAAAGTCATTCCATCCTAAGAACAATCTATACACTTCCATAAAGCTTGTGTTTTTGTTTTATTCTCTCCTGAACTAAGTGCTGTTGAGTTCTTCTCTTTGGTACCACTGCTTAGGGGGTCCTGTTTTTGCCAGCGTTTGTTTGTTAGTTTGTTTGTTTGTCTGTGCATCTGTTTGCAACATAACTCAAAAATGTATGGACGGATTTTGATGACATTCTCAGGATGTATCCGATCTGGGAAAAGGGACAAATGATTGAAATTTGAAGGTGATGCAGATCCCCGTCTGGTTCCAGGAACTACTATGTGGCTCTGCATGCATCCAGCCTGGCGTAAGGACCCGGGGTAACTCATCCACATTAGGGTCATTTTAGTAAACTGCACTTCTCTTTTGTTGCTGGAAATGTGTTGGAGAGAGATTTTACATTCAGTGCTGCTGTAGCGGAAAATGGCCTATCATGACTCAGCAGCAGATATCAAACTTGGGAGGCTGTAAAAGAACAACTTGTTCCCTTTCCAGCAAAGTTTTTATATAGTTTGAAAGTCTTGGGAAATAATTTGCTGTTTAGTTTTAAGCTGCATTCATGCTGTGGTTTCCAATGGGAAATTTGTATTTTTCCCTGAGGTTGCTCAATCTGTTGTGACCTCCATCAGAGTCCAGTTATCAGTTAACGGCCCTGAAGTGACCCACGTGTGCAGAACATGTGAAGTCACATGCAGGTTGCTGTGTTTTACAGTTTAATATGGATGTAAAATCTGTCCATGTGTAATAAATGTGCTGTTCCCCAGCACAAACTTACATCAACTATGAGGATCCATCTCTGCTAGAGAAATGGAGGTAACCAAAGTGCCAGGTGGGGCAAACTACAAAACGAGCCGAAACTCACACTGAAATCAAAGAAGAAACCAAGACAAAGGGAAATGAGGGGAGTTGAAGCCGGGTGGTCACAGAGGTGGGCTTGAGACCAGATTCGGATCCATTTTTTCTTCTTTTGTTTTTTAATGATGGTGACATCCAATTCAAGTAGCCACAGATGAGCGTGAGGTAAAATAGTGTCTTCTGGAATAAAGAAAAAGTAATCCTGTGCAGAAAGAACAGGCGGGTCCATCAGTCCACCTGCTGGAAGTGTGAGCTGTGTGATGGAGCCACACAGAAACTGTTTAAAGGAGTGAAACTTGTGTCACAGTGACTGAGGAAATGAGGGGAAATGTCAATTCTGTAACATTCAATTTATGGACACATTATTGTTTTTACTCTCATAGCTACAGTGATACATTCATGTTGCATCCTTTTAGAATGCATCATATTATTGTTGGACCTGTGATGGTCTGGTGACCTGTCCAGGGTGTACTCCGCCTCTCGCCTGATGTGAGCTGGGATTGGCTCATTGGAGATCATTTCTCCACATGTAGTAAACGAACAGCTGCTTTGGGCTCTGCAGACATTCTCACTAGTCATAATTGCAGATCAGAGGTGTTTCTGTGATTCTGGCACACAGAAGGTCCATGCTGGTCTCATTATGCTGTGACATACATTTTCTGTTTTGTGGATGTTCTCACCTCTGTGTTGTTGGACGTATGGCATGTTATACTGGAAGGGCTGAGTCACAGTTAACCAGCAATGTATGGAAACTGCTCAGAGTTCATTAAATGTGGCATCGTTCTTCTAAACACAATCAGTGAAGTCCATCTGATGGAGTTAAGATAATGTTAGTTGAAGCAAATAATGTCTTGTGAAGCTTTTAGACTTCTTCTCGATTAGTTCAAAAACAATTTGAAGCTTAAAAACAAACACCGGTGACATGTCAGCTCCAAACAAGCCCCACAGTTTAGTTTACTCTACTTCCAACACAAAAGCCATAAATTCTGTCTTCTTTCTGAACGTTATTGTTCAGTTATGAAGTATTGTCCCGTTACTGCTTATTACATGATGATGTGAGATGATGGGTGTTTCTACATCTGTGTTTTGGAAGCATGACCCTGATATTACAGACTAGAAAGTTAGAGGACTAAACACCCATTTTTTCACAAAACTATTAAATATTATAACAGCTTTATAATAAACCATTTCATCTTTTCCTGCAACTATTTATTTCTCACAACAGTGCAGGAGACTATTTCTTTATATTATATAACACCAACCTGGATGTTATATAATATCATATTGTGATATTTTACAGATGACCCAAGGTCAGAATGTCCACACTCCATACTCCATCATTATAGTTCTGTTACAATAAAGGTTCTCTCTCAAGAACAGAACATCCCAAAGAAAGCAAGCAGGAAAGTATTCTGAGGTACGTATGACGTAGGGATCTCAGAACAGGATAGGACACCTGGGCTGACCATCTGGCAGAGAACAAGGAGCATCACTTAAGGCGCTTTTCCTTTAGTACCTGCGCGATGCGGCCCGGGCAGTACTATATTGTACTGGACTGCTTTTCCATTACAAGTCACGATCCTCTAATGTGGGAGGGGTCCCC
>JBAMHV010000008.1:1958803-1971069 GCA_037177535.1 Pseudomugil gertrudae
TACGACATCCCTGGTTTGTGTCTCTGTTTCCTGGGGTGCCCAGCACTTTTGGCTCAAAATACCAGTGAGGCCTAACAATTTCTGTGCTTTTCTCTTATTTCCTGTACCAAAAAGCAGAGGGACACACTGACTTGTGTTTAACTCATAAGCTGTACATCTTGTAAAATCTTCTCCACTTTCAGAAGCACTGAAAAATAAAACATGTTTATGAGCAAAAAGATGAAGGATGTGTTTCCTGTGTGTGAACACATCAGTTTCCAGTGTGTGTTTCCATACAAACTCTGCCATCTATACTCAAAATGAACTGGTCATGTGACCACCCCCATGCCCAATAACGTGTAAATGTGGAAAAGTGATCCACTGAACTTCAGCGGTATAAACTTCTGCATGAAAATCCCCTCATAAGAGCCTAAAACGCTTTGGCTGATGATATGCACTATACAAAACAGTTTTTATAAGTCAGAGCAAATTGGATAGATGATGGATTTATTTTAATTTAATTATAATTCTACTGTAACAATGCCTTAATATGAGAGGATTTAGTGGTAGATAGGCACAACTACCTGAACTGATTAACCTGTGTGATGTTTAGATATTCCTAAGATAAGATATGCTTCTGTGGTGTTTTAACCATCTTTACATTGACTAAAGCAAATGAAAGTTGTAAAAAAAAAAAGAATATCGTCAACATTTCATTTGTAAAAGCAAGCAAAATAATATTTATCTTTAAATTTTATTATGCAAACCATCTAAATTCAGGAACACGGAACCATTTTACAAACTTCTTATTATGTAGAAAAGAAGCTCAGTTGTAATCATATTACATTCATCTACAGAAAAGGATGAAGCCAGATCCTGAGTACAGACGTTAGTGTTAGTTTTTCTGAGTCCACTACACTCATAATCCCATCAAAACTCACAAACACTATCTGTGTGTCCTGAGGACCCAGATCATGATATAACTGTAATCCACTTATGAAATACAGACACGACCGAGTGTTGGTCCGCTTACTTTTACACCTTAGTGAATCTCGCTCTCTCGCTTTCACTCTTTTTTCTCTCTTATATATACACGTGTGTGTGTGTGTGTGTGTGTGTGTGTGTGTGTGTGTGTGTGTGTGTGTGTGTGTGTGTGTGTGTGTGAGATTGAGAGAGAGAGAGAAGTTCAAAAGAGCAGTTGGAGATGATTTGAGCTTCGTGACATGGTGCGATGGACATGCAGCACCAATACTCCAGCAGGCTGTGGTGATTAATGCCATGTTGGCACTAAGGATAGCAAAGTGTGAAACTACCAGTACGCCCCACTCAACATCACACCATCAGCAGCCTGAAGTGTTGAACCGAGGCAGACTGGGTCTGTGTTTATATGTTTTCTAATTCTGACCCTACAACCTGAACCTGCAGCGGACGAGGCAACATGTTTGTCCAGCTTTGGTGAGGCAGAATTCTCTGTAAACACTAGAGATGGTTGTGAGTAAAATGTCCTGTAGATCAACAGTCTCTGAAATGCTCTGATTAACAACCAACCCATGTGTAAACCCCTTCCTTCCTCATTCTGGTGCTCACTTTGATCAGAACAATAACAGAATAATGAATAAAAAAAAACAGCTTTCATGGATCTGGTGGCACCTCTTCATCTTGGTGCCTCTTGGAGTCTTGATGTTTATCTAGACAAATCCATGTCTCTTGAAGGTCATTCCAAACAACCGGTAAAGAAATGTTTTTTATCATCTTCGAAATATTTCAAAACTAAGACCGATGCTGTCAAATGCAGATCTTGAAATGGTTATTAATGCTTTTTATTTCCTCTCGTTTAGATTATTGCAATTCACTTTTTACTTGTTTTAATAAATCTGCACTCAAACGTCTTCAGCTGGTCCAGAATGCTGCAGCGAGGCTTTTAACAGAAGGGCTCATATTACACATATTTTATCCTCCTTACACTGGATTCACGTTACATTTAGAATTGATTTTAAAATTATAGTTTTGACTTTTAGAGCCCTGAATGGACAAAGAGCTCCTATCTCCTCACTCTTCTGGCCGCACTCTCCGGTCCTCGGGTCAGAACCTCCTGATGGTCCCAAAGACTTGCTTTAAAACTCGAGGGGACCTGTCCTTTCAGGCTGTGGGACGCCCTGTCCTCGTCTCTCCGAGAGGCGTCTCTGTTGATTCTTTTAGAAAGCAGCTGAAGACACTTTTATTCAGACAAGCTTTTAGTTGACCTGCTTTTATGTTTTATTGAGTTTTTATTATTGTCTTATCTTTGTTTTTTTTTAAATGTTTTTTTTATATTGCATCACTTTGTGATTTTTATCTGTGAAAAGTGCTATATAAATAAAGTTTACTTACTTACTTACTCTTTACGTCTATTCTGCTTAGTGACATAACACTGAACTTGTGGCACTCACTCGGTGCTTTGGTGAAGGATGCAACACCAGCATGACAGTTTGGGCTTATCACCTTGTTTACATGACTTAAAATTAATATCCTCACAGTTAGATAAAGAATGTGTTATTCAGAATCCGTTAACATAAACCAGACAACATTGTTGTAATATTGTGTATTAAATGTATTATTAAAACCCTTACAGAGTGTGTTAGAACTTGTACATTACAAAGGACCATGTGATGTTACTACACTTAACTCATTTAGTAACAACACAAATCATATACACATAACATTTCTCAGCTGAAAAACAAGTTTTAGAATATATAAGAAAAGTGAAATATAATCAATTTAAAACTACATTTTAGTATACAGTAAACAGTAAATAAATGCCGTATCCTTCAGGGCTGTAGTACAGTGATAAAAGGCTTAAGTCAGTTTCTTGGCTGGCTCTGGGTGCAGTCTCCTGCACTACTGCTCTCTACCTCACTGAACTTCAAGCCATCCGTGAGATGCTCAGCTCCAAGCTTGACTGAATCAAAGCCAACCTTTTCTTTGAAGTTAGGGTCAGTGTCAGCATCCCGGCAAGAGTTGGAACCGCAGCCGGCATCGGTGCCAATGCACAAATGGTGGAGTGTGGCGGGGAGGGATTCGTCTCCGGAAGCTGGTGTGAGGTGGAACTCCGAGCTGTCATTTGCAGATTCCTCAGCCTTCATACGCGGGTCAGAGGCCTTCAGCCTCCTGCGGCTCAGCTGCTTCTGCAGATGCAACTTGTTGCTGAAGAAAATGCAGCGCCAGCCTAACTCCCGTGCCAAAGATGTCACCTCAGCTGAAACTGTGGTGCAACGCTGCTGCACGGCTTGCTCCCAAAACGTCTCTGACCCGCATAGCTAAAGAGCAAAACACATCAGCAGAATCAGCTTTTTAGGCAGTTAAATCAACCGTTATCAGACACGGTAAAGGCTGAGCAGGCGTCAGGCTCGTGCGCACTGATGCATCGTACAGGTTTCAATACCTTTTAATCAGACGGATTGTCCACTTACCCTGCAGATGGGTCAGATTTAACCAAATGTAGGAAGTGTTCATTAAAAAATAAGGCTTAAATAACACCTAAAACTATAGCTTTGATTATAAATAGCAGACTTCCTTTCAGTCAAACCTACAGACGAAACACAAAGCTTCTTAAGCCACTACAACATGCATGTGAGCAGGAATCAGTGAGGGAGGATGTAATGAGTTAATAAAGTGAACATCACCAGCTTGGGTCTTACGGTGTGTCTGATACAGAAAGAAAACAGATGATGGAGCAGGTAAAATCTGGTTTGCAGCCTGCTCTTCTCTTCTGGAGATGTAATCTCATCCAGGTTTCAGTATGAACATATGGACAAACAGGTAAATAATAAAATATCTGCGTGTTTTATTAGTGTGTGTGTCCATGAACACAGAAGCTGACTCGAAAACTGTTAGCCCACAATAACAAACAGGCTGATGGGGGGAAGCAAAATCTGCTGGGTCACTGTTATTATTGATGGATGATGGTTAAAGTGTTTCTGGACTCCCTGACTCATGCCTTATTTGGGCATGCTTCCTGCTGACTCTCTTTGCTTTGAATTAACACAATCAGTTTCACCTGATCCACTCCTCTCTTAAGGAGCATGCCACCTTCAGTTCTCTGATAACCTCACTATGATTCTGACCTGCCAGCCTGTTCCTGCCCGGTCGATTTTGGACCTGATTCTGACCCCTCTCTGAGCCTCTGGCCCCCTCGTGGATTGGCTCTGGACCCAACCGGGCTCACTTCTCCTGGCCTATACAGACTATATTCCATTCTGAATGACTATTCACTATTAAACATATATTTATATCCTTTCAGTCTGTCACTGGTCCTTTTGAGTCCATTACCCACCTACCCATTACATAAAGATCACCTTGATTGATGATGATTTAATTCAGGGAGAAAATGGCTAACATTCAAGATCAACTCTTTTAACCAGTAAACACAACCAGTTAACCAGCTGGCATCATCAACTAATGCAAGAAGATAAGCTAAGGTGGTAATAAAACAGCTGTTTTTACGTGTGTTCATCACTTCATAACTTTATAAACCGTTTGCATGTTTTCCCGCTAACTGGCTCGTATGGATCAGACTTACTGGGTTTAATGGTTCTCCTCACTGAAAACAGAATGTCAGTGATGTGAAACCAGTGCAGCTTACCACATGCTGTACCTACATCATCATCACTATCCACAGCAGCTAATGGTGTTTATCAATGAGAAAGCCACCCCAGTGCGAGCTGTGGCACCAATCTTATGAGTTTATACCAGTCAGACCAATAAATAAACCGAGGCGGCCCAAAAAAACACCCCAACTCACTAAAGTTTTAAAGCTAAGATGGTTCTCGCTTCACACACACAGTTGCTTGTCCATTCAGAGACACTGTAGTAAAACAGTGGCAAAAATGTGGCAGTAGACCCACGGCAAGTAGATATAAATGGCTCATTCTAACAGATTAAAAACATATGTTGTATATATATATATATATATATATAGTACATATATTATCATTGAACTTGGATTATTCCATGCTGCAACCGTATTTCCTATCTGAAAATAAAGTTTGTGCAACTCACCTTCTTGAACCTACGTGATGTCCGTCCAAGCTGACCCACATCCTCAAGTTCTAGATGACTTATGATCTGCAGAAGCACGGTGTCAGATAGGCGCTCCAGATAGTCATAATGACCTTGGCACAAAGCTTTGGCATACTGAAAGATTCTTCGGCCAAAAACCATCCTGACTTCACCTGAAAAGAAGTTTGTCTATATTAAAACTCTTCCTAGTCTTATCCAGAATGTAAATAACATAATTATAACGTTAAGTGATGGCTGAAATGCTGCTTAATGAAAAGAATCCAGATCTCCTGCAGCACGCCTAGAAGCTACGAGTAAAGCTGAGCCACTGTTAACATGTTTGATGTGTTAAAACAGCTGCATGATCATCTTTTAGCTGCCAATTCAATAAATGATTAAAGAACAATGAAAATATATAATCGTTTCCTCTTAAGCTGCTCATTTTAGAGGCCTTCAGGTTTTCACTGTCTGTACTAATATAGTGGAAGGTCCAAATTTTAGAAGTAGGGATAGTTTTTATTAATTTCTATCTTTCCATGTGCTCCAGGCCAATGCCTCCAGAGGAGAGTGACTGGTTTGATGTGTGTTTTAATGGCTGTTAGTTATCAGAAGCATTAGCTGTCCTGAAGAACAGCCCACACCTTAGGCACAAATTAAAGATGCAGGCTACAAGGTTCAGGCCCTTCATTTTCCATGTGGGTAATGTGCTATACAACAAGCACTTCACATGGTGCCACTTTACAACTATGTCATCTCAGAGCACTCTACAGACACATCAATTTAAGCCAGTTCCTAATCAATAGGGAAAACCAACAGATTGCATCAAATCATGACTTTGATCCAATCTCCCATCCTGAGCTGCATGAGGCGACAGTGGGAAGGAAAACAGGAAGCAGAACCCAGCTCAGGAAGCCTCGACTGGCTGGGATGGGGAGGACAGGAAAGATAGATCAACACACAATGTTGACCTGCACAAAGAGGAGAAATATGTTAATGATGCCAGTACTGTCTTATATTTATATATGAGGAAAGAGATGAAAAGGAAGTGCTCAATGCATCATGGGACGTCCCCATGGCTGAATAAATAATAGATGGTCACCTCTAATTATGAGATTTATTCAAAAGGAAAAGGCTTGGTCAGGTGTCTGCTTCCTGTATCCACACTGGGAGCTGGTTTCATAAGAGATGAACCTGATAATGAAGGCTCTCCCTCCCGTTGCTCTGAAACCTCAAGTAGACCTGCAGTCTGAGAGCAAAGTGCTTCGTTTGTAACATCCATCCATTTTCTACCACTTTTTCCCAGAACGGGGTCGCGGGCCGTTTGGGACAATAAAGCTACTTTTTCAGTGATTATAAGCTGCTTGGTCCCTCACATAGGCTGCAGGACACGGTGTCTATGCTTTCTAAAAGCAATTTTATATTTTTATCCATCTCATTGTAGAACAATGCTGCCAAAAACCATCAGCATCCAGTTTAGACGTCCAGCCAGTACCATAAATCTTTCCTGCCACATGCAATAAGACTGTTTAACGCATCATCACTGTGTCAGAGATAACTATTTGTTTTTATTTGGCTACTGTTAGAAGCACCACTGTACTGTACTGCTGCAACACCTACATTTCCCAACTTGGGATGAATAAAGTTCTTCTATTCTATTCTATACACACACAAAGATTCAACAAAGATTCATAATTTTTATTAAAGAACATTTTTCTAAAATGTATCCACAATTTTTAGACTCATTTTGTGTCATATTGACAAACCTCTGTGCATATTTACACCTGAGACTCTGACTTCGTCATGTTACTGACCTTTTAGCTGTCTAATCTAGTTTTAGACTTGTATCTGTTACCTTTCCAGCCTTTTGTTGCTGTTGTTCCAACCTTTTACAAACGTGTTGCTTTGAAATGCAAAATAAACTTATTTTCCATGAAAGTGTAAAATACCTGTTTAATATGTTGTTTATGTGAGTTTATGTATCATTTCAGTCTGCATTGGATTGTTTTGTTGTTGTTTTAGTTTACATCCAACAGTTCCAGCTAGTTGAAACTGGGGTTATAAAAGTTTCATCCCAAAAGGACCACTTCATAATTTTTCTGAGTTTTGTATTTGATTAATTTTAGTGTTGTCCTGTGGTGATGTGGTGATGGGAAGATGGGGATTTCTTTAAATCAAAACCGCAGAGATTGACTCATTTCAGCTAATAAAAGGACTCTAAATAAATAAAGTTCTTACTCTGTAGCAAAGCGTCGTTTAGGAAGTCGTGGTGAGAGCTCCTTTGCTCCCCGGGCCTGGCGTACCTGTAAACAGTTCTCAGAGATATCTTCCACCACCTCCAGATCACCTGGAGACGGTCAACAATGAATAAACATACATTTAACTTTATTTATTTCATTCTTTCTTAATGTCAAGCAATTTAAAACGTCCGTACAACGCCTGAAATAACTATCTTCTGTTCATAGTAGAAGTTTGTCTAAGTTTAGCCAACTTTCTCGCCGTGACCTGCGCGAGACATTGCTAGCGCCGTTCAGTTAAAATTAGCCACCTGACCTGCTAAAGAGGACTCGGCTTATATTGATGCTTACACGGCTTACGGGCACTTTATCATTTAGCATTACTTACTTCTGTTTTGTTGATGCAGAAATAATAAAAATCTTTATTAGGAGGAGGAGCCTGTCCTGATATTTCAAACAACGGCTCTGACAAAAGAGACGCCATGTCAGTTTCTGCGTTGCCACGGCAACGCCAAACGTCCACTAACTGCTTTACGATAATAACACAAACACAAAACTGTAGTTAAAAATCTTTTAATTTATTTATACATGTATTTATATATGTACACATTTACTTACCTATTCTTGTAAAAACAAGACACACATTGTCAAAGTCATTGTTAGTCATGGTGGCACATCCGAGATCAAAGTTCTCTTAAAGTCACGGTGGATCAGTGATATTTAATCCCTGAATTAGTGTTTTTATCCTTCGCCTCATTTCAAAGCAACCCAGCTCAACACTTCTCCACGTTCTCCTCCTCGGACGCTTCCAACAAGGCAAATAAGAGAACAGATATCGAGGATGGACGGGAAAAAAACATTTAGAGCTCACTTTTTTTGTTTCAAAAGTTAAAGCCATCCACAAACAAATTAACCACAAGTCTGCAGCTTTCATTAACTATCGTTCCATTAGTCTTTCTCATGTAAAATATAGTGAATATCTTAAATATGTTCCAACAACAAGCAGAACTGAGGTTACTAGTGTGTACTAAACAATTTTAGTAAAGACATCCTTTAGACAGAAAAACAATAAATATTCCTTTACTGCCTTTCTTCCATTTGTGCTCTTAGAGGCTTAACCTGTTTGGCCAGGAGTCTGTCTTTGTTGGCCTCATAGTTGCATCTTTTTAGTTGCACTTGGTTTAAAACTTAAAAATAGCCTACACTCCCACAATCTCACGCCTGTAGCTGGTATTATCCAGCCGATGAACCAGGATCAACCAGCTTTTAATGTTAAAAACGGGATTCGGTAGCTTTGGCCGATAGCACACTCCCACCTTCTGAAAAACTATCTGGAGTTTGTGGGTTAATATATGATGTTTCTTAGTGCCAATATAGTAGAGTTTATTAAGCCTAAATAAAAACAGATAAAACCCTGTTTTGTAAATGAAATGCTCGTCTCAAACAACAGACTGAGACTTTGAATGAAACCCTGTTAATAATCTTAAATATCAACCCTTACCTAATTAGTTTTCTTTTTGTTTGTGTGCACACACATCTTTGTTAATTCAGTCCTTGTTATACATTATATGTACTTATTGGTGAATACAAATAGTGATATGCACAGAGCTTACAGTTATAAAGAAAATAAATTCAACACAAAAGCATTTTAAGTTTTGTATATATTCCAAACAGTACATCCCCCCCATAACAGTCCCTTAGTCTTTAATATACACCTCGGTACTCCTTCATAGTGTTGTAAACGCTTATGAAAAAAAAACATAGGTCTTTTTTGTTTGTTTGTTTTTTAAAGTACTGCCACTAAGAGCGGGACAGAACAGGTGCGTTGAGTATGTGCTGCATGCTGCCCTCTGCTGGTCCACGAGCTGTGCTACAGGAAGGGGTTTGTGGAGGAACTTCCTGCAGGAAATGACCCGGCTGGCGCTCCTGCCTGGAATAAGAAAATACCCCATGTGAGACGGAAAATATCAATGCTGCAAAGCAAGACCCCTTTTACTTCTAAACTCTGGAGTAGGGTTCGTCATTTTTGAGCATTTGTTTGGATGTGGAAATTGAACCCTTTCAATCATATTTAACATCCAGAAATCATCTTTCAGGACAGCCTCAGGTGTCAGATAATGAGGTTAAAATGATGTCGGATGAATGTATCAATATATTAATACATTCATTCCTGACTTTGTAGAAATTACACACTGATAACATGACCAAGCCGATCTTTCCTTTGTTTACATCAGGAAGAAAAACGTTGAAACAAAAACAGGTGAAACTATTTATATCTCCTATTTGTTCCACCAGCTGTTATTGCTGCTGGTTTACAGGTATTTATGCTACTTTTTTACCAACTATCTTCACCAACTCACCTGGTTTTTGTTGCTACCGTGCATCAAAACATCCTGGCTTTTATTGCAGCCATAGAAAAGCACTATTTTTGTCCTTTTCAGACATGCATAAAACTTTCTCATAAGTCACTAGATAGGAGATTACCATCTATTAAGCTCTCTGGTTAACGTTTTCACAGGACGTGGCTTCATCACACAGGTGTCATAGCAGATAGGGACCTTTTTCCTAATATGAAAATGTGATAAATAATGATGTCATTATGCATTTACTGTGTGAATAAACACTACATTTACAAACTGGATTATAAACCTCCTGGATGGGATATAAATGTCTGGAACACTTCCGTAGATCATCTAATGAATAAGATATCAATCAAAATTTACCCCATAGTTGTTCACAATACAGAGAATAGCGCTCGGACATCAGAGGTTTAGTTTTCAGGGTCATTTCAGATGTGATCGGACTTGTGTGGGCTTTTATCTTTCAACGTAAATAGGTTTAGAGAAGAACTATAGCTATGAAAAAAGCAACTGGCTTCTATTTTCAGTAAAATGATTGTTTTCTGACACTTTTGGACAGAAGCTCACCATGAACGGATTATTGGATATGCCAGGGACAGCCATAGGTTGCCCGAAGGGCGTGATCGAGGGCTTGTTCGGCCCATACACTGGAAATGCTGGACCTAAAGAAGACAGAGGGAAAGGGATTTACAGGTTTAGCCTGTCCAACTGTTTACAGTGACCGCTATTATATCATTATAGTTAACTGCTAGATCTGTAAGGCATGGGGAATACAGAGAAGAAAGAAAGGTGAACAGAAGTACCAAACACCAGCAAGTCAGGTTGCATTCAGGAGTGAACAGAGCCTTATGAGTTACATCAGTGTTGGGTTTCTGAACACAACTCTACAGCTTTGCACCCTGAATGCAACCTTCTGTGCAGTAGCTGCCACTGTAAGGTCACACTCATGTCAGGCTCTCAACGGAGAGGACCACCGTGTAGATACAAACTCCCAAGAAATATGTTAAACCAGGGGCAGGTGCTGCACAGCTGTAACAAGGTCAGAGGATGGAGGAGGAGGAGTGGGGGAGGGGGCACTAACCATTAGACTGAGGATGATAGGCCCCAGGCTGAGAGTAAGGGATGGGAGCCTGGCCGGGGAATTGCTGCTGGAAGTTTCCGCTGAAACTGGTCGGAAGGCAGTACGAAGACGCATTCCCAAAGCCGGCAGGCATGCTCATAGAGCCAGTACCAAATGAGGCTACAAGACACACGCAGCATGTGTGCACAGTGAACGCACACACATCCCCCACAAACACAGTCAATTCTAGACACACCGTCACAAAAACTACATGGCAATGTAACTGGGTTACATTAACGTTACACAAAATGTCAAAGAAAAAGCACAAATTACTAAACGCCTCGAACAGGAAGCATACTCACCTGCAGCAGGACCTCTGCCGTTGACCTGGAAAGGGTTGGTAGCCATGTCCGGGGCTATCGCCGCAGCAACAAAAGGGTTAGTGGATGGAGCTGCTGGGATGAAATGAAGCCACATAATTAGGCTAAAAATAGAAAATAAAAAGATGTCATCTAATTGTGAAATCCTCATAGCCACCTCCATAGCCAGGCTGCATGCTGGGCAACACAGGTGGGTTCTGAGCTGGAGATGAACCAAGGACTGGTCCAAATATGTTCCTGTGAAGAAAAGCACAATAAAACCATGTACGGGTTTAGAGCAGATTGGTATGTGTGTGTTTGGAGATGGACAGTATGAATACAACCTGCTGTTTTTCTTCAGTGTGCCTAACATTTATCAGGTCTAAGTGTTGGACTTTTAGCACCATTAATGTGCACAATCCTTCCTTACAAGACCACTGATTTCCCAGAGGGAACCAACCCAAGTACGAACAAAGCTGTGTTACGCATATTAAAAGTTACAGTAGCTGACTAATACAGGGTATATGCAGGAATGCTGAAGTTACTTTTAATACCTTTTTAAGACTTTAAGACCTTCCAAAGCTATAATCAGGATCATCTCTAACAGCTGTAGTTACAACAAACTGCAGATAAGCTTGGAAGGAATATAGCACAATAAATTAAATAAGAGGCAAAAACTATTTAAATAAACCTTAGTCTCAGGCTACTGGCGACTCACTCGGACATCTTGATTAAACATGAGCCCTAATTAAAGCTCCTCACATTAGTCTCTGTTCCTCCGCTCTGCATTTCAGCAGCTTTTCAGTTTGCACCAGCTTATGGAGCTCTTCTCAAGATGGGCCATTAATGACCTTCATTTCGCCTGCAAGCTGCTGTGCATCCTCTACAGTCTCACACACTTCTCCCTGGACCTTTATTTTCCACTCTTCTAGTTTTTCTTTACTTGCTTTCCTCTTTAGGTTTGGTGCACTACTTGTGTGAGTCCAGTGATCAGTAGTAGTGATTGTAACACATTACTGTAGTGAGGTAACTTCTGTCAATGACAAACTCGGTTAGTGTTACCTTATGGCAGTGTAAAGTACGGTTGCCTCTAAAGTCGCTTTTCCATTAGTACCTGCGCGACGCGACTCTACCGGCCCGGGCAGTACAATATTGTACTCGACTGCTTTTCCATTACAAGTCATGATCCTCTAATGTGGGAGGGGTCCCCCGCACAATGCGAGTTTCTAGACGCTTT
>JBAMHV010000008.1:2116277-2130457 GCA_037177535.1 Pseudomugil gertrudae
CCCACGCTAACACGGGGAGAACCCACGCTAACACGGGGAGAACATGCAAACTCCACACAGAAAGGTTCCCGGTTTGATCCTGCCCCAGCTGAGGCTCGAACCAGCAACCTTCTTGCTGTGAGGCCACAGTGCTTACCACCTGCGCCACCGTGCAGCCCATGTTACAGATCTGCTCATCTAAAATCGCTCTGTAAAGGTTATTAAACTAATTTAAGTGATTGGATGCTTTTCATTCACAGTGATTTTTCATATACATATAAATGATAAACTGAATTGGAATATTGTTGAAACTGCACTTTATTTTCACAAGAAGATCCTGTTTTTCCTAAAACATCCAATAGGATAGTTACAGGAAACATTTGGGTTTTCATTAAGCTGTTATTTACTGCTCCAGTCTTCTTTGAGATCAGATATTTGGCTCCCGAACTAAAGTGACTTTTACACCCTTTTTGTGTGGGATTACTAATTAAATGAAGTTTAAATGAATTATAGTAAGATGAAAAGGGCTTAAGTAATATTACGGATAGGATGGAAGAGTGCATCCATAAGGTGGATAAATCACTCATAACATCTTTCATTGGTTTAGTTCTATAGACATGACTTTTATCTGTGATACGGAGCCGTAACGTACAGTTGGACTCATGGTGGGATATGTATAAAGCTCCTGTGAGGGTTGCACTGGCAGGATCTTTGTTTATTGCCTTGTGTTGCTATTTTTGACCACAGCAGAGCTTGAGGCCTTAGCCTCTGCTCTGCAGCAAGCGGTGGGGTAAGATAGGCTCGGTGTCGGGTTGTAGACTCGTACAGAAACAGCAAGGGTTAGGCTTTTTAAGCATGAACTTACAAAGTGGCCTCAGCTTTTCCATTGTCCTGTCTTGAGTAAATTAGCTTACTCACGCATGAAGTGTTACATGCATAGTGACCTAATATTTGTCTTTTATTTTGCAATTTTATTTTACATCTCAGGAAACCAAGCAGCTTCCGTTGCATGTAAGGATATTGTAGCTCTTTCTGTTTTGGTGCTTTTCTTAATGGGGTTTAAGTAATTATATACCAAAGACTCTGGTGTGCTTTAAGATTTCACAGAGCAACAGTTGTATTATGCAAACCGTTCTTGCTTCACTTGTTTGTGAACCTAATAAATCCCATTTCCTGGTATGATGTTTCCCTCCTGACATACATTATAGCAACTAAAATGCTAAGGCCCTTACAGGTAAAAGAGCAGGCTTGGAGAATAATAAGCTAGTGGTTGAAATCAGCTTCCTACTTTCAGTGACATTTTTCTTTGTTTGATCTCAAATTAAAATTTTGGGCTGATAAACTCCCACCTTATCTGATTGGCCTTTCTTAGATTTCCTTGCATTGTTGCGCAGTAAAATAGGACCATTTGTGTGTCCTCATGCTGTCCTCTTACCACACTAGGCAAAGCCAGCAGCAGTGCAATCAAGCTTTGCAGGGTAGGGCCGAAAGGAGAGGACCCCTCCCTCTCTCTCCTTCTAGCAAGTCATGACCTCCATTTTACCCATGAGTCATCACGGAGCCTCTGGGCCCGCGTATGTGCAGACTATGCTTGTGAAGTGAACACCTACGGAGGTTTTATGGGTATCGTAGTAATCCTTAATGTAGGAAATGTGAAAATGAGCTAAAAGATATGAATGATATCTTATATTTCTGAACATTTCAGTTACCTTCCATCTTTCTATATTTACATTATAAGGCGAGTGAGTTCAGGTGGTTCTGGTGGAAGAGCACATTTACAATCACAACCTGGACAAGCTACTCAAATGATTATGTAAAATAATGTAATTTTAATTCAGCATGAATTTGTTGTGAATGTATAAATTAAAAACTGGGACAAAATATCCAAACATTATTTTCCTCTAGAAATTTGTGGTATATTCTTCTAAAGTTTAAATGTACACATGCTGATACCTTTTGCAGTATTTTGCACTAAAACAGAAAAAAAGAGCAGTTTTTGTTTGCTTAAAATGTTTTAACACCCCAGCTTTAGAGGCTCAGAATAAAGGTTTTCTGTAAAGTTTTTTTTAAGGGAAATGACCATGGTGTCATAAATGAATAAGGAAAAGCTTTGTGTTGATAACGACGGGTACGGATGGATGAATTTTAACCTCAGAACATGGATTTCTAAACTTTTTGTACCGTGAATATCTAAAGATATTGTTGGAGCTTGTTTTCTTCCTGTGTGGAGGAAGACTTGATGCACATTAGGGAGAATGAAACAACTGTCTGACCTGACCAGATGCTAATGCTGTGTCTAACAAGCTGTTTAGCATTAGTCAGCTCAGACCATACGTTCATGACTGAGCAGTGTCTCCCTGATATGATGTAGTAGTGCTGAGCTTACAGCATGTGTGCTTTGAATGTGTGGGCTGTGATGGTGTTATTTTTAGGCTAGGGGTTGTCCAGCTTTGGTCCTCAAGGTGCACAACCTTGCAGGCTTTCCATGTTTCCCTGCTCCAACATGCATGGCTTAAATTAATTAGACAATGTCAGGTTTTATCAGGTAACCAAAGGAAGGTTCTAGTTACAGCTTCAGGTGCTACATATGCTGTATTAAGGATGAGCAGCGATCCGGATCACTGTCTGGATACGGGAATGTTTCAAAAGGATTCTTTAACATTGCGAGATGCGGCCATTTTTAATAACACGTGACATCACAAAGCAACAAGGACGTGTCGCTGCTGTGCTCGTCCTTCATTGCGATAGGGAATACGTCTTGTATTTGCAGTTTTACTATTAATATACGCTGACCTTTCTATCATTGTGAGATGGTAATAAAAGCTTGGCAGAGGTCTGTGCTCAACGAGTGCTTTTGTAGCTCGCTTTGTTTTTGTTTTTCCTCACTGGGGTTGGAGATGTGGCCATGTAGAGTTTGGGACACTCGCCTGTTGTAGAGGAAAACATTTCAGGTTTTAAACAAACCTTTTTACTCGGTATAATTTTCAGATAAACACGTGCTGTTTAAAAATCTACTTTATTAAACCCAAACAACACTCTGGCTTTCCTTCTGAACCAGGTCATCCTCTTTTTACATGCAGCTTCCGTCACCTAACTACAGCCTAGTTTGTCTTTAAACCAGCCAAAAGAAGCATATCTGATATGCTTTTTTTTTCACGGCAAAAACATCTTCATCGATCAGATGATGGAAGCCCAGCTGATGGTGCTTGGGTTGTGAGCATCTTCTGCACTAGCAGGGACCTCCAGCTTTAATTGTTTAGTTCCTCAAAGTTGTGGTAGCGTTTCATGGTTTCACTGCTGAAGTGCAACAGGCTGTCAGTGCTGTGTTTTTTAACTGGGTTAATTTTAGACAGTCCTCCCTGGAGTGAGATTAGGTCCCATTCTGGGCTCCTCTGACCTCACAGGGTGAGAAGCTAAGAGGGATTTGGCTGTCGCTGCTCAGACGGTTTATCTTTTATGTCAATGGGCTGTGTGAGAAAGAGGGCTGGAGAAAAGCGGATATCAGCAGAGTGAATGACTGAGACTGGCTTTAGCTGCAGCGGAGGGACAGTTACTCATGTTGGGCATCTCAAACTGGACATGATAATGGTTTAACTGGTCATCAGATCATGCGTGGACTTGTTCGTTCAACTATTCTCGAGATGGAATTGGCTGAAACAGATGAAGTTATGGTAAGTCAGGAAAAGTTTATCCTCTAGACTTCAGGCATCCGTTTATTACCCAGTAGTAATGACGGGATCCCAGTAAACGGAAGCTGCATTTCAACGTTAACTATGTTTTAAACAAAAATTAAATCAATGATAAAGAAGTGAGTCATATCAAAGGTAATAAAGAATATGCATATGAGGATGAAGAATAGCGTGAGCTATGTGGAACTGTGGGATATAATTTATCTCGCTCGGCAAGTTTAAAATAAATGATCAAGTCAAAGAACCTGGATTGATTTGCTGTGTAGTGTCATATTATCCCAAAATGAACTAGTAGAACAACACTGTGTATTCACTGTGACCTCTAAAGCTGCAGCATTCAGGAAGTGACTACTAATCCCTCTTAAGTTAAGGTGATGGCTTTAAGGGTGCAGGCCAGTGGTAACTGACAGCAGTGAAGGCAGCACGTACTGACGCTCCAGTTAGGAACACACACTGCTATCCTGAAGTGACACTGCTGTAGTAATCAGGTTGGGATGACACGGTTACAGAGCTAACTGGTATGATTATGGTCAGAAATAATCAAGATATTATTTAAATTTCCCAATATATGAAATTAAGTTAATCTGTTTCTGTCTTTTTAAGGGTAACACAAGACGATAGTATAGAAACAAAGGAAAATAGTCTAATTCTAAATAAATCCTTTTTTTTTTTTTTTTTTTTTACTTAAATAATAAATAAATCCTGCATAGCTCTGGATTTCTCTTTGAGAAGCAGATGGAAAAGGCTGCAGGACCTGAGTTTTTATCTGGAAACTACATCCTAAGAATGGTTTAGAAGATTTATTTCAACTTGAGCAGAGAAACTGAGAAATAACATCTATCTGTGACTTCCCGCTTGCTGCTGCAATTTTTTGCTGCTATGTAAATAATACTGGCACACGTATCTGGATTTACATATGCTTTCTTCTACAGGCTGACAACTCAAAGGCCTCAAACTCAAGCTGAAACTATTATGTTTGAACAAACTGTCCATAAAAGCTGTTTTTAGTTTTCTTTTTTCTACATAATTAAACATTAATGTCCACATTGTGTTGTCATACCAACTCAAGTGGTACAAAAATGTGTTGTCCCAGCTAACAAGCAGCTTCAGCCACTGTTTCAGATTAAGCTAGCTGTTAGCCAGGTGTTATTTAGCTAATGAGATGGGCCAAAGCAGCTTCCTGATCAGTGGTTTTACTTGGAGTCAAGTAAAACTAATGTTGCCAGAAAAATATTCAACTAACTTAAAGAAAGGATGTGTGAAAGACAAACACGGGAGATTTTATATTGATTCTCAAATGTCAAACATGTATTTTCTGTGTTTACTGATATAATAATGTTGACAGAACACAAAGAAGGAAGTTTGGAAAGCAGAAGTGAAGAACTGGGATTGTCCACAGCATGTAGACGATGACTACCATCTGTTCTGCTGCTTGATGGGAACATTCAATACTAAATATTTAGCATCCCCACTGAAAAAGAGTAAAAACCCTTATTAGCAATTACAGCTGTTCTGGCCAGTGCATCTATATCCAGTCTGAAAACTGGGATTTTGGACTGTGTTACCCACATCAGAGCTGAGCTACAGTGTCTCATTTTAAAGACGTTTTTGTTTTACTGACAGTTATCACCTTAAAAAATGAGGGAAATGTGTTCTTTGCAATAAATGACAAATTCTGATAACTGTAAAAAGGTAGTTTAATATTAGTGTCTGTTTATTTAGGTCTGGTGTTCCTATTCTCAGCCTGTAAGACGCATAATGACTGTCAGACATGAACAAGCCGGCAGCCTGGCTATATTACTGTAGCTATGGATGCTAGCAGCGTGGCTGACATGCTACACATGACCTTTGACTTGATTAATGAATTAGATGTTTCTGAGTCACAACTTGTATAAAAAAAAATCAATGTCAGAAAACACTAGCGTGTTGTTCAGTTAGGTAAACAGTAAAGTTCAGATACGGGAGCAAAGTCAGAGCCATGTAGTTGTTTATGTTTTCAATCAAGCTGGACAGTAAAAACTCCATACTCATTCTTTTTTTATCGAAAACTTGCTCACCTCTTTCAGCTTCGCGTGTAATCTGGAGTAATGGTAGGCATAGTGTACTTGCTTTAAAAAAAGCACTATAAATGGGCAGCATGGTGGCGCAGTGGTTAGCGCTGTGGCCTCCCAGCTGGTTCAAGCCCAGGCTGGGGAGGTTTGTTAAATATAGCTCTGGTTAAAATGACTGCTGATCATATGTATGTCGCTGTGGATAAAAGTGTCTGCCACATGACTGTGGAGTAGAACTGAATATAATATTCACCATTAAGTCGTGTTAGGGTGAGACTCTGGTCCACTTCATGGATAAAATGGTTCTATGTGGAACTTGGGTGAAAATCACTTCAGAGTCCAAACAACGATCTTTTACGTTGCAGTATTTCCACTGGTGCGGGTACCGGATCTGCTCAGTGTCAAAGATGTCACACAGTTGGTTGGATAAACGATTGTGGTTGGTTTATACAGTCTGCGTTGGTCTGGTAGGAAACACAGGTGGCTTTTATAAAGACTCCATCATAACCCGTCGTGAGGAAGTGACTACTGCCTGACATCACCTTTTTATAAACACCCTGAGAGCAGAAAGACCACCAAGGGCTGCCTGTTCAAGGAGGAGGCTACAATAGCAGACATTTAAGTATCAATATCCATGCTAAGGTCTACCTAGATGCTACATTATAGTACTAATTAGTATGGGAGTATCGATTTTATTTTATTTTTGGCTAATCAATATGTGGCACCACCAGTCAGTGAATGGTGGGTACTTCCTGTGCTGGTAATGTGTAGTTGGTGCAGCTTACGTCCCTGCTTCTGCCATCTTTCAGCTTTGCATAGATTATACCTGTATCAGAATAAAACCTTTTGGAGCTGACGTCTTCCTGTATGGGCTCTTTGTGGCCAGTTTAACCTTGATTTAAAAAGAAAATCCTGACTGTCAAATGCAACAGAAAATGTTACTTTTACTTCTGTCCATTTGCTTTTTCTACACCAACTATTTCCTTCTCTTCCTTTACTGTACTTCACATTACAGTTCCCATTTCCCCCTTATCTCACGTATTCACCCCCTCTGTGGTGTATTCCTTCAGGGGGATGCCAGAGGCCAGCTGGTGGCGGAGCGACTTGGTCTGGGACACAACCTGGACCTTTCTGACACCATGGTTCAGCAGAAGCTGGATGAGATCAAGGAGCAGATCCGCCGGGAGATCCGCAAAGAGCTCAAGATTAAAGAAGGTGCCGAGAACCTGCGCAAGGTAATGCATTTAACACAATATGTGAACATGAACCAACAGACTAACTCTTCATTCAAACAAATACCTTAAAATTTATGGATATTGTGTATATAAAAATATTGGAAATAATGTACAGAGCATTAAATAAAAGTCTTCCCTCTGGTATTCAGACATTATTTAGGTAAAGGGAGGGTAAATATAATTTATTTTTGAATGTGCTAAAGAACTAATGTAAAATCCAGATGTGTTTCTGTTACAGGTGTGAAATTATGGGATGGACTAAATGATTATTTCAAATTATAAATGATTACTTTGTGTAAAAAAAAAAGTAAGTTTATATTGTTAGATAAGATGTATTTGTAATCATGTACATGCTATCTATGTTTATGTGTATGCATGTAGATGTATAAATATATCTGTTTTATTTTTCATGTAAAGCTGATTCTCTAGATATATGTCAAGAAGAACAGGATAAATATAAGCCTTAGTTTCTGCCTATTCCTTTTGTGGTTATTTATTTGATTGTGGATTTGATTCTACTGATTCTGTAAATTTATCAAAATAAACTATTCATTAATTTATTCATTCATTCACAGTATAATGCTGCAGTTTTTATGGAAAGAAAGGACACAAACCTGCTCCATTAATACGTCTGTACTTGTAATTAGATTTATACCCACAGTTTACTCTTTTTGTCTGTTATCCGGTTCGGCGTACTTGCACAATAAAACATTGCTTTAAAGGACAACCAGAGCTAATGAAGATGAAATATAAATGGAGGGGATGGAAATTCATCAGATCTATATGAAACTTTTATTCAGTTATGTGAAGCCAAAGGGTTTAAGTTTCTTTTTACAAATAATTCCTTTATTTTTTTACTTAACATCCACGTTTTCTATAAAGATTTTCCTAAACACAGTAGTTTCTACATCATGTTTTACTGGTAATGATCAAAAGATGCTCCTAAAATAGTCTCACAACATGGCGGTCAGAGCGATGCGTGGGTGCCCCTGAATGAAAACGCACCAATGCAGCGTGTTGCTCCAGAGCCCTGAAACGCTTCAACCACAGCCAGTTCCTCTCCCACTCAATAAATCGCTGCGATTCATGTTGAAGTTTCTATTGTACCTCCTCCTAGGGTTTCCCCTGAGGTCTTTCGAGGAACATGGGTTTCCTCTTGAGGTTTCCAACATAACCACAGCAAGCTTGGTCCTCATCAGCTGATTGTAGCCTTTTGTATGTTAAACTCAACAAGCTATCTCTGTTTTGGCCTGATGGCCTGATGGCAATGATCAGATGCTCCTAAAATGGTTTTAGTAATAATCATGACATGCCATAAGGCCTAAATCTGTTCCCTAAAGAAAAACTCAAGTGCTCCGGTGATATTGCACATGACCATAAAGTCCGGGTGGTGAACCTCTTCACACGTGCTTGCAGACACCAGGAAGCAGCGATCCTAACGGGCACCATACAAACATGACTAAAGAGCCTTCTCATTGGCTGAATAAATGTTCCCATCCCTCAGAGATTTTCATTATTCTTCTCTGCTTCTGTCCTCAGGTCACCACAGACAAGAAGAGCCTGGCATATGTTGACAATATGCTGAAAAAGTCTAACAAGAAGGTCGAAGAGCTTCACCAGGAGCTTCAAGAGCTTAATGCTCACATTGTGGTCAAAGATGCAGAAGAACTCCTAGGTAACGTTAGAATAAAAGCAGAGCATTTAAAATAAAACCTGTTTTTGTTTTAACGTGTGACGATCGAGTCACAGTGGTATGGGTCTGTCTGGGGTTATTTTCAGGTAACTGCCTCGCTAACAGTCCCAGAGACTGGTTTAAATGGTGGATGCAAACGATCACTATGGAGCACCTATATAAACACTGGCAGGCAAACACAGGGCAGTGTTTGGAGGTGACTCACTCTCCAGAGGCTGACATTGTTGCATTCCACATTCCAGCGATAGCTACAATGAGCCATCGATTGTTCCTCTCCGAGGCTGCTGAAAGCTTGCTCCTATGCGTTTGTCAACAACACGGGAATTTGGACAACAGCTGTGTGCATTCACCATCTTTTGTTACTGTCATCTCCTTATGGAGTAGTTTATAGTGGCAATTGTCTGGATGAACGAATGGAGCAAGGAAACGGCATCTGCCTGTTCAGTTCATGTTACAAAGCAGATGAGTAGAGATGTGTCCTGGATGAGGGGACAGGGAGGATGTCTTGATAAAATGTAGAAACAAATTTAGCCCGACTCCGCGACCTCCCATCTGGTGAATGAGGCCCTTCGTTTAGGTGACGCAGCGCTGCTGGAATGTCATCGGTCATCGTAAAGTGATGGAGAGGAACTGATCGTAGATCTCGGATCTGGAATCTTTTCCTGATTTAGTACGAGGGAGGGAGTTGCTCTGGGACTGTTCCAGTAGAGAGTTAATGGGTCACCAGTCAGAGCCCTCAGCAGGTCAGCAGGTGATGAGTGAATTAGTTTTTCTTTCCAGTCAGATTTCAAGTGAAATGAACCCGTGTCAGATCTGTGTCTCACAGCCATGATGTAATGTGTGTGTTCGGTATGTGCCTGCTCATGAGCTGCAGACCGGGTTAATGTTAGGGAGGGTTCCCCTTGTCTGTGGTCCAGTAGTGACATCAGCCCTGCAGCTATTCAGTAGCTCACAGCCCAGTGTGGGCCGGACTAACTGTTCTGAAAGTGGGAGTGGGGGTCCTGTGAATTCTTGGCCCAATGTGCCCGCAACCAAGCCACACCCGAGAGGAAAGCCCCCTGAGTAAACTGCATGACGTGTTTAGAACAGGGGTGTGAAATGTGCAGTTCAGGGACCTAAACCGGCCCACCAGAGGGTCCAGTCTGGCCCACTGGAGAAGCTGTGTGTGTAAATAACCTGAAAGCTTTGTGTGAATTAGAAGGTTGAATTACTGATTTCACACTTAAAGAGATGCTTTTGTTTTAAATCTTTTAATCTTTGTAACTGATCAGAGTTCAGTTTGTGTTATGAGGTGATCAGGATTACTACACGTATGTGGGAATGATTTTGTTTTTAATCAACATACATTTCACCCCTAAATGCTATGTTTTCAGATCTAGATGTCTGGGATGTAAAGGTTTTGATATTTAAAATGTAAACTTCACTATGCAGCTGGTTTCTATTTATACAGTGGTTTCCCGGTTGGTTTATCCATCCATCCATTTTCTACCGCTTTTTCCCTGAACGGGGTCGCGCGGGGGGGCTGGAGCCAATCCCAGCTCACAACGGGCGAGAGGCGGGGTACACCCTGGACAGGTCACCAGTCCATCACAGGGCCCGGTTGGTTTATAGCTGGGTATATATCCTGCAGTCATAGTATATGTATTCACTATTAGAATCCTAGATTGATCGTAACTGCTTATCAATACAGGGTCGCTCGCGTAAGCGCGTATCCCAGCAGCCATTTGGGGTGAGAGACAGTACACTCTGGACATGTTGCCAGTCCATCGCAGGGCCAGCACAGCCAGACACTGTTTTATAATTCTGCTTCAGTAGAAATATTTAAATAAAACAAACTTATGTAAGTTTTCCAAACTGGGAAATAGTTGTTTTTTTCCACAAAGGCCCTGTAAAATTCCCACTTTTCCCATCCAGTCCTGCCTCTCAGCGTGTGTGTGAGCATCCTTCCCACCGGCCCATAAACAGAAACGTTAGACAGATGCTGTCTCAGATTATTAAAGGCCATTCGATGAATCATCTAAAACCTGGTTCAAAGACTCCCATGCTTCCTTTTCCCCCCTCATACCCCGCAGGAACCATTAAGAGCTGCTAATTTGTTTTAGCATCTCGGACTGGTTTTCTTAAACCCCGTTTAAAACACAAACATGGTTTTGGATTATTTGACGCCTTGTGACAGAACGGCATTGCTTACGCTTTGGATTTGTGCTTTCTTCTAGTTCACCTTCCTGTCTTTCTTTAAAGGAGGAGTTTATTTATGACGGCATTACCTGAAACTCAACTGGCAAGTCGAGTTTGGAGAGGTCGGGCAGGTTTTCTTGCCCACCTTGTGTGCTGCATGAGATTCCTTTATTTCTTCCTTTGCTCCCTGCAGAGAATGAAGGTTTTTATCTACAACTTTCAAGTCGAGACTTGATGAAAAACACTCATCTACCAGCACTTTGGTCCAGCCCACTCCTTACACACACATGGTTTCAGTGGGACGCTAGCTCTGTGATCTGGAAAGCAATGATCTCTTTTAATTTGTCACAGAGGATACAGTGAACAGAGTGACTCAGATGGAGTTGTGTTAAACCGCATGTGACACTGACGAGTCTTTCTAAGCAAACTTCTGTGAGCTTGATCAGCTGCAGGAGTCTCCTGTGTGTGTGTGTGTGTGTGTGTCCTCGCTAAACATCCACAGTTACTGTGCATTCAACATCCAGTGGTGCATATAAAGCCTGAGATATTTGGAAATGTTACCAGATGCCATCACTTTTCCAACCTGTTTTTGTTGTCTTTACCTAGAATGCCCTTTGACCCCGGATACTCCTAACAGTGAAGCCAGAATGTGCACGAGCAGCAGCCGCCTGGCAGCCTTAAAACGCCAGAATGACATCGAGCTAAAGGTGAAACAGGGAGCAGAGAACATGATTCTGATGTACTCCAACGGGCCCTCTAAGGTAAGCTTCACCTGACATTCAGGTTTTTGTTGCTAACACCCAAGTTTTATTTTATTTTTAAAGGTTCAAAGCTGATTGGATTACAGGTAATCCGAGGTAACGCTCGGGTCTGATCACTCACAGGGAGGGATTTGGGCCCTTATGGCCACATTAAATGTGTTCTGGGTCTCATTGAAGGACCATCCTCTGGTTTTTACTGTCATCCACTGTTTACCTAAGGATGCATCAAGCACATTGTATCATCAGTATTCTGGTAAACATTTGTTGACAATAATGTTTATGGATTTTAATTTAAAGCTAAACACAACAGTAACGGTGTGAGGGCATTTTTACTTTTAACCCCTAAAACTCCACAAATCTCCCAGCACCCTGTGCAATCTTACCACTGTCAGTAGCAAATAAATAAATAAATAAATACAGTGTTGTGAAAAAGTTTGGGCACCCCTGATCATTTTTAAGATTTTCCTTTTACAAATTATTGGTTGTTCAGATCAGCAATTTCAGTTAAATACATCTTATAGCAGACAAAGTGATGTTTAAGAAGTGAAATGAAGTTTATAGGATTAACAGAAAGTGTGAGAATGATCAGGGATCAGTTATCTTATGTAGCAGCATGGATGGACCTCCATCCATCCATTTTCTACCGCTATTTCCCTGAACGGGGTCACGTTGGGGCTGGAGCCAATCCCAGCTCACAATGGGCGAGAGGCGGGGTACACCCTGGACAGGTCGCCAGTCCATCACAGGACCCAGCATGGACCTCCTTGAGCTTTTTCTTTGCATCACCTCCTTTCAAGGCATCCTTACTGTGTATCAGTAAATACCATCAATGCCTCAGATCAGTTTATTTCTGTTTGTAAACCAGCCCTTCTGTAGGGGAGGGAGAGGAGGAGGAGGGAACCTGTGAAGATGCTTACGTCTACTGTGTCATTCACACAACTGTTTGTTATAAGACCTTTGAAATCCAGGAAAACGATTATTTAGTCAGGAGGTTAGTGTAGCATAAATCCCGTCATTAAGAGCTGGAGCACAGAGAGTCTGGCAGGTGCATCGTCACTCCTGCTTCAGATCATGATGATGAAAATTTAGGGTTGTAAAAGGTTTATGAGAGGATATGATTTTCTATGTTATTGCATGTGTTTGTGTGTCATATTCTTCGTGGTGTTAAGCTTTTGTGTTCCTGCAAAGCACCAAGAAGCCTCACTTGTCTATCTGCGAACCAGTCAGGATATATAACAGATGTAGATCATGGACCGGGGCAAGTTTAGTAACTTTTATCTCAAGTTTTGACATGTGAAACTGTAGCAACATGCACAAATGCAGGAACGGATTAAGTCGGCGAGTCTGAAAGTAAAAGTACGTTTCCGTCCTGAGACTACGGATAGAAATCTGGTATTTGTTATCATTTAGCTTGTTCATTAATATGCTGACTAAACTTATGTCC
This sequence comes from Pseudomugil gertrudae, assembly GCA_037177535.1. Lineage (NCBI taxonomy): Eukaryota > Metazoa > Chordata > Actinopteri > Atheriniformes > Pseudomugilidae > Pseudomugil > Pseudomugil gertrudae. Next base: position 2,129,308 of record JBAMHV010000008.1, read on the forward strand.
TCACCTTGCTCTGCAAGCTTCTCCCAGTGTGTATGAAGGTTCTGAGCAAATGCATACACATGTAAACACACGTATATGCGAGTTAGGTTTCAAAACAAGTGATATGTGTAGTGTGCGAGTGAAACTGCCAGTAGTAACAGACTGGAGAGTGTCACCTGACTCCCTCACCCCACCCCCAATCTGTCTGCTGCAAGCGGCCAGACAGACTGAGGTACCTTCCAGTTGCAAATAGTCCTGTCCTGATGTCAGAGAGGAAATTCCTGCTGGACAGAGGTCCTTCCTGCGTGCGTCGCCATCAGCAACCACTGCTTACACTTCACAGGAATTTGGGGTGGAGTTTGATTATCCCCCCGTGTTTACACGTAGGTCGAGCAAATCAACATACAATGTGATTCCACTTTGTTTTTGATGAATAACATTTTCCATGTGCTCATTTGGACTTCAGCTCCAATTAAGGGCACGAAGTGGCCGAAGGCAGCAAAACACAATAAGTGACGAGGGATGGTGTGAACGTTCGCCCATGTTTAAGGTGCTGATTAAAAAACCCTGGAGCCAGTGAGGGATTGTTTCATCTCTTGTTTTCCTTGTTTTTAATTTACAGGATCGTAAGTTGCTCGCAACTGCTCAGCAAATGCTTCAAGACAGCAAAATGAAAATAGAGTTCATCAGGATGCAGATCCTCAAGGCCAGCCAGACCAACGAGCTGAGCTACGACAACAATGATGTGATGGGTGAGCGCTCGCCTGGTTCTAATGACTGCAAAGGTTTGGAGGGAAAAAAGAAGCTAACCTTCAAGTTCAACAACTTGTCACTTGTCCTGCAGAGAAACCCATCATCAGTCCGTTGGACCTGCGGGTGGAAGAGCTGTGTCACCACACCAGGATAGAGTCTGCTGTGGCCGAAGGAGCAAAGAATGTCATGAAACTCCTGGGCTCTGGAAAAGTCACAGAAAAGAGAGCACATTCAGAGGTAGATGGAAACAAGACCACCTTCACTTTAGATCCAATTGAGTCTGAAACAAGGAGTTGGAGTTGGAATATGAGCGTAGCACAGGACTCAAATGGACTTTTAAATCCTTTTAACATGTAAATCATTAATTTATTGTCTGTATAAAGTAGAATCGCAATGCTTTGGTCTGAATTCCTGCTTA
>JBAMHV010000008.1:2196200-2208769 GCA_037177535.1 Pseudomugil gertrudae
ACCCACAGCTCGTGTTCATAGGTGAGGGTGGGGACATAGAGCGACCGGTAAATTGAGAGCTTCGCCTTCCGGCTCAGGCCCTAAATATAACTTAAAATTTAGGCATAATAACCACCTACAATATCTTGCTACACAGATTGAGATATGCTACTCTTCTTTGTATGTGCACGTAAAAAAACAAACAACCAACATGTTCTGGCGTCGTATTTGGAGGTAAATGATTTGATTGGTGGAAAATCATTCTAAATCTCAGACTCATCAGCATATTTTCACCTGCTAGGACACATAAAACATGTGTTTTTAAAAATTATGTCCAAATCTAGAAACCTTCAATCAGTATGAAAACAAAATGTTCATGCACACTGTGTATTAAAGGTGCTTTCCGTAACTTTCAGACCATTGGACTCTACTTTCCCGACTTGTTTGACGAGTTCCGCTTCATGCACCGCGTCAACACAATGGCCGTAATGAACATACAGAGAGACTGATTCAGCAAAGAAATGCAATTAGACGGTATCGGAGGAAGAGAGGACATAAAAAAGAGTAAGGGACAGAGAGAACAGTGAAGATAAGCGTGTGTTTTACTGGTGTGAGAGAGTAGAAAGATGGATTATCCGGATAGGGGATGTTTTATTAAAATCTAGAAAGTTCTGTAGCGTGTTGCTAAGCCTTGTCAACGCATGCTTTGTAAAATTTCTCTTTTACAAAATGTGAACAGGAAAGAAAAAAACACAAAGAACTGATATAGTGTAGACTTACTGGTTCCCTCAAGTAAGGCGATCCTTTGTCTTTTTGCATATGCCCGGAGATGATTGGACAAGCTAACTCCACTGTGGAAAGTTGCCTTGCAATGGATGCAGACTTTCCTGTTGAATTCACCTTTCTCTGTAAAAACAAAGACAAAAAAAGTAGGTGAACTTTTCTCCAAATATGTTTCAGAATGAAATCTAACAGAGCTGCAGGTTTATTAAGCTTATAAGGGGAGTAGATACCGTATCAACATTACAGCAACATAATTAATGTCATAGGATTAAATCTGACTAAAAATAAGACACTGAATGCATCTTTGTGTGAAACTGAACAAAGTGATAAAGATCTGCTGAGGACTGCTCTTAAGCTCTTGGACCTCTAACAATGGGGACAAAAGCTTTGCACATGCTGGACAACACTGCTCCACCTCTCCATTATATGTTCAGGCAGAGGTTTCTTCAGCTCCCCTGCAACAGGAGGATAATGTGTACATAAATATATTTTTCCTTCAATTGAAAATAATCAATAACTATTTTTCATTTTTTAGGCTGCAAAAATAATTGTTATTTTTTGGGGGGGTTACGGTCCTGTGACAGACTGGCAACCTGTTCTCCAGCTTCTCCATGACCCTGTATTGGACCAAGTGAATATAGATGAATAAAAAAACTCAATTAACTTGAATTCTTTCATTCAATTCAATGAAGCTAGCATTTTACACATTTGTTACATATTAATATTATTATCATTACACAGCAACTCTTTCCTGTTTTTCCCTTCCAGTATTAGTCAATCCCATTGTACGACTCTATGCTGATGACACCTTCATTTATCATCAGTTTATCTAATAATTAAAGTTCAGATTTCTGCTGCAATTTGTGTGTTTGACTTGGTATGAGGAGATATTACATCATTCTAGTGACTTTTCCCATGTAAATAAAACATGCAAACAAGAGAAACACATTTAGTGTATTCAGTTTCCTAACGCGGACCACCAGAACAACTCTCCCCAACCTGCAGGACATTTATGAGGAACGCTGCAGGGTTGGAGCTAAAAGGATCCTCAGTCAGCCAAACCACCCTGCACACTGTCTCTTCTCTCCTCTGCCATCAGGCCGGAGCTTCTGCTGCCTAAAGACTAAGACTGAGAGGTTAAAGAAGAGTTTCTTCCCCCAGGCTGTCCACTTGCTTAACTCTGAACACTGAATAAAACAAAAAGCCACTTCCCACTTCTATTTGCACATGTAAATATGTATGTAAATATACACAAATATGCTGCTATTTTTATTATCTTATTTAAAAATCAACATTTATCCTTTTATTCTGTTCTATTTTCATTCTATTTTATAAATATTTAGATTTTTCTTCTATTATTAAAGGATGCAGGTACAGAAAACACATTTCACTGTATAATTATGCTGTGTATAACTGTGCATGTGACGAATAAACCTCTTTGACTTTGACAGGTGTTTACTTACCAGACACTGAGTTTGGCAGTGAGGATGCAACTCTTGATCCTGAGCTGTTCTCGCTGTTTGAAGAAACTGGCAACACGTGTCTTATCTGAGAGGATCCCTTTACTCTGGCATCTTCCTGACACTTCCTTTTCTTCAGAATCCCTATCAAGGCTGTTGTGCCTGAGAGTGAATTTTTAACATCCAACTTAGTCTCCAGCGGCCCTTTGTCAGATTCCATGTCTGCTAAAGAAAACGTGGGCATCAGCGGTTTGGTATCAGTGCAAACACTCGAAATTGTATGACTTCTGGGGAATCCAGTTGGCTGATGCATGAAACGATTAGCCGCGTGTAGCTTTGGTGAGGCGCCATATTGGAAATGGTTCCGTCTCTTTCCCAGAATCTGAAGGGCTCGCTGGCACTCCTTCTTGTCTCGCATTAATTCACGGAGTAAAATTAATGGGGATTTGTTCTTTGTGGAAAAGCTTTTACCAAGCTTTTTCAGGTGGCCTCGTATGTGATTTGACTGCCCAGTTCTGTTATCAAATGAGTCCCCACATAAAGGACAAGAGTGGATGCCCGTTGTAGTCTCAGACTCTGACTCTAGCTGCAACGCTAAGGGAGGGGGAAAAAAAACAAAAGAAAAAAATTAGAAACAAAATCAAATATGTACAAAACATGTGAAGTGGGTAGCATCAAATGTATTACTCAAAGCTACAATAAACACAGAGGATCTCCATCTTCTGTCCTCATAAGCAACTGTCCTTCAATAAACAGTAACTTATCTCACACAGTAACAACTAAAACCTGCAGAACTGTTGCTCATGACGACCAGATTTGGAGAGCCTTGCTATAAACTATGATTTAAACATACGTTTTATAAAAACTTTGTAATAATTCACAAAATGTGTGATGCGATATTTGATGAATTAGGGGTTTTTTTCCTCTCAAGTCTATGCCCCAGTTACAGACTAAAGTTTTACCTACAGATAACAGTGGATAGCTGTTCTTGTCTGCTTGGAGCGCACTAAGAAAACATGCAAAAGATAAACATCTGCAGACAGAAGAATTTCTCCATCATGCATGGAAAATGAAAAATTAACATGGTTAAAGGAAAAGGCAGCACCTGAGACGTCTACACTGATCCACATGTTCATCCACCGACGCAGCATACGTTATGTTTGAAGCACACGAATTATAAAAACTAAAATGTGAAATAACACAATAAAGGTTGTAAATGAACTGGCAGCTTTACAGAATGGCTGCAACTTTGACGGTAAGAAGTGAAGTAAGGCTACTCATTAAAGAAATATGTTTGCTAGTTTGTAGGGATGTAAATATTCTGGTGACATCATTAGAAAACGTGTGACCTGTCGTCATCAGTCGCAAAGATGTGGGAAGTTGTAGCCACATGTTACAAGTGTGTCCAAATTTATGGCTATAGCACACAAGTAAGACACAGAACCATGACTTAATTACATTTTGTTTCAATTTTGGGATGAATTATAATTATGTAACTAAGTTTTAATTGATTCACATAACTGAGCAGTTTATTACACATCAACTGGAACAAACAGAGCACAACTGTTGCTCTATCAATTTAGTGTTCCTTAAAACTTACTCATTTAAAATAATGAACAGTCTACCTATTAACCCTGAGGGTACATGTTGGCATGTTGTTGGCATGGCTACACTACCTAAAGGAGTGGGTGCTCTTACCCTTGTCTCTTGGCAGGAAAAGTTTAGAGCTGGGAATGATGTCACCAGCAGCTAATACAATCCGATACTGGAGCGCATTCCACTTCCTCTCTGTAGTATACTGCTGCTGGATAACCGAAACCTCCTTCTTACGCATATCGCTCTTGCTTTTGGAAGACAATATTACCTCTCCTCTATGTATTAACTCAGAAGTGACGCTAGACTTGTGAAAAAAGATTTAAAAAAGAAGCTAAAATGCATGAAAATGCCCCAAAACTTTAGTTACACTAAATCTGATAAAAATCCTCTGTCAACTTAGAATCCTAATGTGAGCAAGCAAATAAGAGGATGACAATGCATAAAGTCTTATTTCATCTGAACCCAATAGGGGTTAAAAACATATTTATGGAAACATCAAATGCAAATAAAGTCTATAATCACAACAATCAACACTTTCTATGTTGTTTGTTTCAGGCCAGGTTGACTTTTTTGGGAGTTAAAAATATACTTTTGGGGAAATAAACTTCCAAGATCAGGCATACCGACCCAACAACATAACAAAATTCATATGACTACAGAATTACCTCAGAGTACCTCAAATATGCAGTAGTTTGCATGGTTCGTGGGCTAAAAAGTAACATTAGTTAAAGTCCCGTCTCGACCAGGGGGTCAGGTTTGGTACAGGATAGTACAGAACACATTTTTGTACACATTTCCACAGGAAAACCTGGGAAGGGTGCCAGAATATGTGACCTGAGCAGTTCTGCTGTTTTGTGACTCCTTTGTTTCGAGTCCTGATCTTATCTATTACACCTTGAAAGATGGGGTTTACACATTGCATTCCATTGATTGGCTGAAAGAATCATCACTTCCCACCAAACTTTTTTACTGTTAACAGGTACATTCACACGAGCACTGTTTGGTCATCTTAAAACAAAACCAGGGCCACTTCTATAAATAATACAGTTCATTTGAAGTGATTCCGGACACTCATTCATTAATGGTGTGGATGAAAGAAGTAAACTGTACTATGCTTGAAAACCTGGGATCTAAGTTCACTGGCAGGTGAATTGAGTGAACCAAAGATGAGAAGGTGATGCAACATGTCAGATAACTTGGTGCCTCTCTAACTGCTGATACTGGATAGATCCTACACTGCATTTGGGTTGAACAGAAACCCCATTACCCTATACTTGTTCCATAGATGTTTACTTGCAGGGAACAAGCTGCTTTAAATCTTGGCCAGCCAATGAGTAGATTTTCTTGTTCTCTGTTGTTGTCAACTGTAGTTTTGGGAAAATATTTGACAGTTTGGTGTGAAACCAAAGCAAACTAAAGGAAAGAGGAAAGTTTTACTGAATTCTCCCTTAATCAAACTAAGAGTCATTCACACAGGATAATCAATGAGACCCGGTCCAACTGGGTGGGGATTTCCCCCCAAATTTGACATCTTCCTCTGGTTTGTGCTCAAACTACTCTTAACTCAAGTGGACCAAAATGCCTGGGCACCATCACATAGTTACAACAACTGTTCACTATGGGGCAATACTCCTACAAAAACAGATTTACATGTAAAAATCAAAGATTAAATGTCATATGGGCCGCATGATGCAGTGACGGTTAGCACCGCAGCCTCACACAGTAAGGGTTAAGACTTGGACAGTGGCCTCTCTGTGCGGAGTTTACATGTTCTTCTCATGTTAGCGTGAGTGGAAATGACTCACATTTATCAAACCGTAGCAATGAGATAGCAGATCACTCGGATCTAGAAGGAGCTAACTGGCTAACGAGGTACGCTGGCTAAACTGAATTGCATTATTATCCGGCTGACCACGTTTATGCTACACTTTGTCTTCCTGTCCGTGAATACCAGATGCCTGTCAACCAATAGGACCAAATTATACCACATTTCAAGATTAAATAACTTAAAATGGATGAGTTGTAAAAAATACCCCCCACCCGGCGCCCTCACAGTTGTCATGAAGGTAAACTTGACCTAATAAACCAAAATAATTTTTTGGTCCAGGCTGTAAAGTTGAGCGTATTAACATTGGAGTCTATGGGGGTTTGTTCTGTTTTAAAGCTGTAATTTCTTGCACTTCCACACAGGCTTCCCTTTTGTCTGAAACACAACAGACATTAAGGTTTACTGAACTAAACTGAACCGTCCCAATCTAGATCCCTTGGTGGAGACAAGACTTAGCAAACATCTTCATTTATAAATAGAAACACATTTTTTTGTTAGTTTGTTGATGGCATCCCTAAATAAGGTTACTCCAATAACACGAGAACTCAACACACTATTACAGGCAGTTAAGCAGATGAGCAAACAGGATTTAATGCACAATCTTACCATCGAAGGAGAACTTAACAAGTACATACGTACCTTTTCTCAATCGCCGAAAAGCTGACATCTTCCGTCGAATACGTGGCCTTCTATCTTGAGAAGCTACCTGCTCAGGAGGCACAACGTGTCGCGCGTTGTAACTCAGCCCAACCCGATGAAGATGCCCTCGCACATGATTGGACAGCCCCACACCAGACTCAAAGATGGCTGGACAGTATGGACAGTTCTTGTTTTCTGATTCCAACTCCAACAAATCATCTGTGGGGGATTCTCCCAATGGTATTTGGTGGGGGTCGAAGGTTTCTTGAAATACCTCAGTTTCTATGCATTCTTCCTTGATTTCAGGCTCACTCTGCTCTTGCTCTTCACTCTTTATTTTCTCAAACAGCCTTTTAGATGCCTGCAGCGCACCCCTCATGGACATTCGTCTACTGTAAGTGTATATTATGCTTTTTTTTTCTTTTTTGATGCTATCATCAAAAAAGTTACAACTTCCATCTGAATCCTTTATCTGGAAAGGGTCTTTTTCGTCATAGTCTGCCAATTCTTCCTCCAGGCTTACCTTCTTGGGACCTGGCAAAGGTTTTGGTAAGATGAAACAAGAGTCTTGGTCAGAGGTGTTGCGATACGGGGTGGACATCTTCCGTTTAGACGGGAACTTTTTCAACAATGAATGACTTATGTTTGCCTTAGGGCCATTGGTGGGAACAGTAGAACCCACAACCTTGATGGGCATTCCTTGCGTCTCGTTACCATTGTTGTTGCTTTTGAAATCCTGAGCATTGATACTACAATTATTGCTTTCTTTATCATTTTCTGCCACCTTCTTTCCATGGCTTTGACGAGACAGAAGAACATTAATTGATTTGTCGAGTTTGGATTCTGTTAGTTGAGACTTGGGACCTCTCTTGATCTTGGTATTTTTGAACAAGTCTAAAATATCACTAGACTCATCCGTTGAAAATGCCTTTTTAGAAATTTGATTTTTTATTGATATCTTCGATGTAAATTCGGTATCTTCAACCGACGCTCTGCAAGTTGACACCTGGAGCTCCTTGGACGACTGCGAGTTTTGCTCATTGTGCTGTTTTGTGGTATATTTCTCTAAAGTAAGTTGATGACGTCGCAGAAGGTGATTTTGAAAAACATGTTTGCCAAAAGCTTTATAATCACAAATGTTACATGGAAAGATTTCCGTTTCATCACTCTGGATGTCTTTTTTAACAGTAATAACAGTGTGCTGCATAATGGTATGTCTCCTAAGATCATTTTCACTCAGAGTCCCGAAGCTACATTTGTCACATCTGAACTTTCGCTTGTCCTTCTCATGTGTTTTTGCATGTTGAACAAAGGTGTTAGGGCAGTTTGTCCCAAATGGGCACTGAGGGCAGAAAAATTTTGCGCTCTCGTCCTCTTTCTTTTTATCATTCATGCCTTTGATTTCTTCAGCAATTTTTGTTCTCTTCTGATGGATGGACATATGATCAATAAGGGCATTGCTTTGTTTGAACGACTGTCCACATTCTCTGCATATAAAAGGCTTTGGCAAAATACTCGGAGGGTCCTCATGAGACTTCATATGATGATGCAAGCGATGTTCTTTCTTGAATACGAGCTTGCATTTTGGGCAAGAAAAACATGATGGCTTGCCTTCTGAATGTATTGTAAGCCTCCCCTTCAATGGTGAAATTTCATGATTCATACTATTGTCGTGTGAATTTCTTGCAGGTGTTGTGTAAAGAATTTCTTTAATAGCCTTTACAGTTCCATTGGGATACTTGGAAACTTTCCCTGTTTGTGGCGACTGTGGCTTGGAGAACTTCTGTAACTTCTCGTCTTTTCTGACTTCACTGGAATCTACTTGGTCTTCAGCATCAGATGGTTCCTTAGATGACTGTGGGCTCAGATTAGGGTATAAATCTTCTGAGGGATCGACCATGACAACCATGTCCATTTTCCGTTTCCTTTTTCTTTGACTATTGGCAGTACCAACTTCCTCTTTAGGCTCCTCACCAGGAGATTCATTGTTGTTCTCCCAAAGAAACTGCATGAACTCTTTATGAGGATCCCAACTGAGGTCATTGGCATTACTAAAACTATCCAAGGAGTCTTCAGGGGATTCATCATCAAACCCCCAAATTCCTGCGGGGTCAATTTCCTGCACAGTCTTCAGTTGGGTAATGCTCTTTTCCTCATCTTTTTCAGAGGAGCTGCTGTTTAGTTCATGGGCTAGTGTTGCCTCTTGCAAAGAAGCTCCATTTCCCAGGCCAACTGGAGACAGCATATCTTCGTTTGATAGAACATCGAGGATGCTGTTTTGTTTCAGAAGTGGCTTTCTAAAAGAATCAGTGCAAGAAGCTGCTTCTTGTGCCATTCTCACTGGGTCCTGCAGGAGGGCAAGGGCACTGATTTCAGAATCTGCATCTTTGTCATCTTCATCAACCCCTGCCAGACATGACATTTCCATTGCCATGACCTGAAAAGAAAAGTAAAGCCTTCTTAGATATTCCTCAATTTCAAGTATTAAACTACAAAAGCAGTAACTACCTTAGATTTGCAACAATATTTACATACATTTTGCATATGGTAAGGAATTTAGCTATCTGGCAGTAAGATGGAAACATCCATTTGAGTAGTTGACAACACTGGAAAAACCATAGAATAAGTCCATTTACCATTAACCATTAACAGCTGGGCAGACAAGTCAAATTTTTAATGTCCGAAGCCTTTATTAGACGCTTTAACAGAATCGGAAAAAATGAACAATTATCTCTTGTTATTTTTACTATATTTACTACCATGTGTTAGGTCAAAGTTATTGTACAGTAGTTGTTTGTATTTGGTATTGATCATGGGGCAGGAGACCAGTATCATATGTTTCACAACAGTGTTTTAAAAAAAGTTTCGACCATAAAGTGATGCGAATTGTGTGAGATGTTTTACGTATTTTACTATATTTTTATTTCATAACTCAATGCTTAAAAATGTGTTACATTAGGTGTGAAATACTACTGCTATAAACATTTTAATTTATGTAAGAACAAAAATGTATAAATGAAATGAAAAAAAAAGCCCTTTTCACAATGCTTGCTAAAGGCAGTGCTGGCCTTTTTGGCATCCTTTGTGTAATACAGAAGTGGATTGGAGGGTCAAGTCTGATGGGACAATCATACATCTCTGAACTAACAGTGCAGAGAACTGACAGGTATGTCCAAGGATACAATGGTAAAACAACTGAAATGAACCATGGATCAAGCAGCAAACACTCCAGTTTTTGGACAACCCACTCCTCCACCACAGCCACGATTACTCCAAGATTTGTCATTAGCCAATCTTGGCTAGGAAACAGCATGGCAGGGCTAGCAAGCCACTGTATTAGTTACTAGCTTCTTCTGAAATACCCTGGGCACGCTGTGATGTAGTGGTAAGAGCTTAATAACATGATTTCCCCTTCTTAACAAACATAACTCTGTTGGGGTATTATCCCGCTGTCCCACCAAACAGAACCAACACAGAGCAGCTGATTTCTGTAACTCCAGCCAATCAGAGTGCTTTTACCAGATGTGTCATACAGCGTTTCTGAAATGTCGTGATGCTCTGCTTCCCTAAAAATATGCAAAACTGGGGTTACTCCATATTCAGTCATTCTCCGAGGTTCCACCAGAGAATGCCAGTAAGAAATTCTTCACAGGTGTGCTTTCTTGCACACCTGCAGCTCATCTACACTAACTCCAGAGGGTTTTGGAACCGACTGCTAGTCCTTTGTTTCTTCAGCGTTACACCCTGTGGTAAAACCAAGCCCTCCTGAGCCTTGACTAATTATTGAAAATAAGACTCTACAAGTGAAAATAATCCTTTGCGTTATTTTTTAGAAATCTTCTGAGTCTTCTAAGTTGCTGTGTCCTTCCTACAAGAAGAAAATTCTGGATCACCCCTGAAAACCTCACTCCTACAATAAGAGCCTCTGGTCATTCCCTCACGGCTGGCAGCCTTCCCACCTCCTGTCAAGTACAACTCCTATCCTCGTGCAACCTGTCTACTCTCCAGCGACATACCTGTCTTCAAAATCACACCCCAGAATCCCTCACCACCTCCGGAGCTCCTATTACCACCACAAGTAAGACATCCATTACGGCCAAGATCATCATAATCCAACATTCACTCATATCTTCCTCTTTCCAGGGAGACTCCCTGTTCCCAGACCCAGGCCTTCTCCTGTGCCATCATAACATCTCAAACGTCTCTGAACTTTAGCTTCTATTGCAGCTTTAAGATGACAGAAGCTGTTTTGTATACTTTGAAATTGTGCCAATCTAGAGTAGAAAGACCTGTTTTGGAAAGAATTCAGTCGATGAAGAGCAAAGTGGATCCAGTCTATTTTCTATAAAAGACTATGTGCAAATTTGGATCATGTTTTACTCTGAAATATCAGCATTGTATCATAACTGGCAGCATGGGCAACAAGCCATTAAGCGAGACGGTTTCATTTGATACTTGACACCATGGATGACAAGGCATTTATCTTGGAGGTGGAAAGCTGCACCATTTTCTATGATATATCACACTACATAAATAAATAAAGAGCAACCACATGAGACCCAGTCAGACAGAACAAGTAACCTTTTTGTTTTCTTTAAAGTGAATGCATCAATGATCTTATGATGTTACAATTCTTGTGTAAATTAGTAAATCCACCTGTTGCACAGACGCTCTGCAACCTACCTGGTGCGATAAGGGGCACCCTTGCACACTGAGCAAGTAATTGTGGTCTTTGATTATCTGTTACTCAACGGCATGTCAACAGTTTATTTTCTTCTCACTTTGCTGCTTTATTTACAAGCTGGAAACTAAGGCCTATGGCTTATAGCCACTAGCTGTGGGTGTGCAGGTGAAATGAGTTTCCTCTGCAGGGTGGTTGGACTCTCTCTTAGCGATAAAGTGAGAAGCTTGGTCATCTGGACCATTTGGTCTGGTGAAGCAAAACCTGATAAGAGTATTCACACTATTAGCAAAGATGCATAGGTTACATGTGCCAGACAACTAGTGGTTAGCATGCAATGCTTATGTTGAGTTGTGTTTATAAGGAAGTGGTGTTTAAACACCTACTAGGTGCATTACACTGTTTCTGGTCCTATTTGTGTATCCCCTTCATGGAGTTGTCATTCCACTGTTGTGTAAATGTTTTTTTAGGATACAAAGGAAAAGGTTGTTCCTTTTACATGGAAACATTGTGGTAAGATTTAAAACAAACAAGCTGAATTGTTAGCTTCACGAATCTTCATAATTAGCTTTATGTGCTATACAAAATACTGATATTTTGTTTATCTTTTGTGTGTAATTTAATTAGTTTTCAGAGCCCTTGCTAATGCGTCCGAAGCAAACGAAGCAGTATTACTGGAAAAACTATCAGTGATGTGTAACCCATTAGAGCAGTGTTTCCACTGTTACCACTGCCCTACATGTCTTAGTCCTGTTACATACTCCAGCAGTAACAACAACTTTTTTATTGTTTACAGGGTTACAGGGTTACAGGGTTTACAGGGTTACGGGGTTACTGGGATACAGGGTTTACAGGGTTATGGGGTTACAGGGTTTACAGTGTTACAGGGTTTACAGGGTTTACAGGGTTACAGGGTTACAGGGTTATGGGGTTACAGGGTTACGGGGTTACAGGGTTATGGGGTTACATGGTTTACAGTGTTACAGGGTTTACATGGTTTACAGGGTTACAGGGTTACAGGGTTATGGGGTTACAGGGTTACGGGGTTACAGGGTTATGGGGTTACAGGGTTTACAGGGTTACAGGGTGACTGGGTTACAGGGTTACGGGGTTACAGGGTTATAGGGTTACAGGGTTACGGGGTTACAGGGTTATGGGGTTACAGGGTTTACAGTGTTACAGGGTTTACAGGGTTACGGGGTTACAGGGTTATGGGGTTACAGGGTTACGGGGTTACAGGGTTATGGGGTTACAGGGTTACAGGGTGACTGGGTTATAGGGTTACAGGGTTACGGGGTTATAGGGTTACTGGGTTACAGGGTTTACAGGGTTACAGGGTTACTGGGTTACAGGGTTTACAGGGTTATGGGGTTACAGGGTTTACAGGGTTACAGGGTTACTGGGTTACAGGGTTTACAGGGTTACGGGGTTACTGGGTTACAGGGTTTACAGGGTTACAGGGTTTACAAAGTTACAGGGTTTACAGGGTTACAGTGTTTACAGGGTTTACAGGGTTACGGGGTTACAGGGTTACTGGGTTACAGGGTTTACAGGGTTACAGGGTTACTGGGTTACAGGGTTTACAGGGTTATGGGGTTACAGG
>JBAMHV010000008.1:2234367-2247045 GCA_037177535.1 Pseudomugil gertrudae
TTTAACCCAAACGAGATGCAAATGAAGGGGGCGTGTCACACTACCTGTCAATCACACAGAGTCCAGTGAAACTGTTGATCTGATTGGACTGTTAATAATTAGCCCATTTTAAACGATTAAGTGGTTTTTGTTTACATTTTGCTCTGTGTTCTTATTAGTTTTGCTCTACGTATTGTTGGTTAATCAAGAATTAGAACAACCTTTTCACAGTTTAAAAAAATATTAATTATTATTCATTATGTATGAATTTTTCATCTTTCCTGAAACATCTAGGGAGGGCTAAGCCCTGTTAGCCCACTTATACCAGCCGCCTCTGGGTGCCGTGTTTCAGTGCCCAGGAAGCTGATGGGAGAGGGTTAAGGGCTCACAGTGGTTCATTGCCGTTGCTCACTGGGGATTCACACCTGTGCTCTCATAAACAAAAGTCCATCTCTGTAACCGCTAGATTCCCTCCTACACCTCAATGGACGTCATTATGACAAAAGTTGTGTGTGTGTGTGTGTGTGTGTGTGTGTGTGTGTGTGTGTGTGTGTGTGTGCGTGTGTGGAGAGTAGAGAAAAGATCTCTCCTGATCAGAGTAACTTTATGTAGAGTTGGAAGTTATTTCAAATATACATACATGCACATTTCCACATGTGTGTAGTAATCCTGATCACATGACTCGCCTCGTTATACAAACTGCAGTTACATGTGTTACGTCAGGAAGGTGCCTCCCCCCCCCACTCTGAGAAACACTGGATTTATTGTCCTAAATGTAACGTTTTCACCTTTAGAGAAAATCTAAAGCAGCCCTCATATTTCCACATGATCTTTAGTAGTTTTTCTATAAAAGTGAAAGTAAACTCTTGTGTTCATGTGTTTGCCAGAAACAAGCCGAGGGTACCGAACCCCAAACCAGCGTCTGAAGCAGGCGAGCACAAACGGCTCAGCTTACTCTAAAGAGTCGACCGTAACATCAGAGCAAGGAGCTCTCTGCAGACAGGCCTCATCTCTCCAAATACCAGCTGTCAGCTTTGATCTTGGAAATGAATGGGACGACTGGGGTGACTTTGATGAAGAGAACTTGCTGCATGCCAGCGAGACAACATTAAACTTGTGTAAAACTCAGATCCAGCAGAGCGTTAAACACAGTATGTCAGGTAAAGTAAACTTTGTATTTACTTCATCTCTTCATTCACTCAGACCTCTTTCCAACAAATGCACGGCAGTGTTTGTAAGCACCTGTCTGCAACGTGTATAAGTATTTTGAACTCTCCCTTGAGTCTTTAATTCATTATAACTAACTTGCACTCTGTTTTGTGCAGGGCATGCTGCTGCATCTGCACCTGTTTTCACAGCTTCACAAGCCAAACACAGTAAAACTACCATCCCCACACCACAGAGGTAAGGCCAGATATTGATCTGTAGGTGAACTTTTAACAGTAGAAAAGTTGGTTTGCAAAGTATCAGATACGTAACATCGGCTCTATTTTTATGATTTAGTTTGATTTCAGCAAGTGGAAGTCCTGAAATCAGGAAACTGGGGCCATCTCTAGTCAGTAAGACTTTCACAGAGCAGCAGAGAGTCTCATCTGACTGGAATAAAGTGGTGTGTGTGTGTGTGTGTGTGTGTGTCCACATTCTTTCACATATATTTTAATAGATAAGAGGCTGACATGCAGATTAACCCTTTGATGCCTGATGTTGCATATTAGGTGCAAATCACTTCTTGTCTTTTTTATTGATTTTCTAATTCATTTATTATTGTTTAATTAAATTTTTATTTATTTTTAAGCTATTTTTGTGCTTGTCTGTGTTGTGTTAAAAACTGTAGATACATTCAGGAGTTTTGTACAAAGTTCAGATTAAAATTTAATTTATGGACTCAAACCACATGATGCACATGTTGGCTACATCTTCTCCCTCATGCAGAGGGCAGATATTTTCAGAGAGGAGATGGTGGAGCAATCAGCAGAAACTCTGAAAGTACCTCGTGGAGCACAGGAAACGGAAAGGTTGGCTTTCTTTCTCACACACGTCCCATCCAATGCCAGCTCATGTGTCAGTAAGAGGTGAGAATAATGAACCTTTTACTTTAGCTCAGTTCAACAGGTTTCTCAGTAGATGATGTAAATATCCTCATGTGGGTTTTTTATGATTAATGAATTTGTTTCTCTGTTTTTCTCCCTTAAAAACACAGCATCAACGAGGAGGAAGCTTTTATTGGCATATTTGATGGTATATTTTAGAACCATTGTTGGTCTTCCTCTGGCATTAAAGTCCATGATAGTCCTGTTTATGCTTATTTTTTTAGATCTGTTAAATTTTGTGTCTCTATTATAAACTAGCTGAGGTTATAAGGCTGTTATGTTATAAATGTTATGAATTCTTATATTTATAGTAACTTAAATAAGTTCATCTATGTTATTCTTGCTGTGAATACGGTTGTATTCATGCACTTTTGTATGTAATAAAGTGTGCTGGTTGGTTAACTTCAGGAAGTATTGTTGTGATGTCAAATTTAGGTCAGTAAGTAGATCTGTTATGAGATAGAGTCACATTCAAAATAAATTGGTAGCTGTGTCCAACCTTTTTTCTTCCATTTATTACTGTATAAGATGTATGACTATGTTTATCACAGTTCATGAATAAATATGAATGTTTGGATCTGTTCTGCTTTAAGTTTTTTTTTACATTTTTACTGAATCATTCATCTATGAATATATTTTAGAAAGTTTTTGATTGAAATACAGCCAAATGAACAATACGCCGTAGCAGGCAGAAAAGTAAGGACACAGCTTAAACCGTAAGAAAGAAAAAAACAAACACAAAGGAAAAATTAAATACAAATAAATAAAAAAACAGCTAGGTCAGTCATAGTTATCAGAAAACACACAAACTCCACAGTAGATAAGTTAATTACAGTTATTGAAGCGTGTGCTCACGCCACGTTTTTAGCAAAGATTTAAGGTTCTTGATGCCTTTTGATTGTCCAGTAAAGCAAGAGACTGTAAATAAAGCTGAAAGTAATTCAGAAAAACACAAAAGTCACCTGAAAATGTACATTTATGAATGTAGAACTTTGCCAGCAATAACAGAAGGTTTATCAATAAAACATTTTCATTCCTTTTGTTTAAAAAATACTCAGAAATGATAAAATAACATACAATTCAAATAGATTTTATCTGAGATAAATTTAGTCAAATCTTTCCAGAATACTTTTGTAAAGTGACGGTGTCAGAACAGATGGGGAACAGTTTCAGGATGCACAGAGTTAGAAGTTGATGTTAATATCTTTTTTAAATTTTCTCATAAAATGCTTCTCTGGGTAAATTTTGTGCAGTATTTTAACAGAAATTTCTTTAACCTTATTAATGATCATATACATATACGGTAACAACCAAACCGTTGTTTGAAAACCTTGGCGTTTATCTTAGGCCAGTAGGTGGTGACGTATGGCTCGGTTGCAATGTCTCATTGAAAAAGATCATGAATGGCTCTGTTGTTGTTTTTGTGCGTCCCTATACAGATTTTACTACATGCATTATTAAGAGGATCAATGACAGAAATATCACATGATCCAAAGTCTCTACAAAGATTTACACGTGTTGGGATGACATTTAGTAAAAAACCAAAACAGGAAAATAAAACTTTCCAATAAATTTATTATGGCTCATCTTCCATCAAGTTTAAAAAGCTTAAATACACCTGTCCCCCAGTTCTTTTCCTCTTATCACTATGTCTCCATTGTTCCAGATAAAATATTAATGTGGAATAAAGTTGTTTTTGTAGATGAGCTTCCATGTAAGTAAGGCCTGTTTGTAAAAATCTGAGGATCATTACAAACAGAAATGAAAGCCCACCCACCTGATTGAAAACAAACTTAGTAATTAAATTCCAGATAGATTAATAATTTTTCATAAAGTTATTTAGACCTTTTATCTTTAATACATCATTTAATTTGGAAAAATCCAAGAACCCAAGGCCTCCATTCGTACAGGAATTCATCACAACTGACTTTCTAATATAATGTTTTATGTTTTTCCATCAAAAACTAAACAGCTTTTGGTCTATTCTCTTGGCAGTTTAGCATGTAGAGTTAGAGAGGAGGCTGAGCTTTGAGATATCTTCAGCTTTAGACAAAAGCACGCGTCCTTCCAGTGAGAGGTCTCTGCAGCAACTGGTTACACCTAATTTCAGTTTTCCTTTTTCTTGGCTCAACGTTTAAAAAACATCTCTCCTGCTGATCTTTGGTGATGGTAATGCCTAAATAACTTAGATCTGCTCTTAACAATGATATCGTTGATCGAGGAGACATCAGTATCTTTTAGTGAGAATAGTTCACACTTACTTATATTCAGGCTTTAGAAAATAAACTGATGAACTAAATGGCAGGCTTTACCTGTAATGCATCGCTTAGGAAGAGAGCAGTGTCATCTACCAGCTGACTCAATTATGCTTCTATCAGAAATAGATATGATTTTATATAAAGACAAAAATCTGAGCAACAACCTGAAATAAACATAAACTGGGCCCCCCTGCACCCCCCACGCATAATGCTGTCATCGAGTTTCACAGAGCTGTTTCCATTCATATAAAGTTTTCACTGCAAAAGTAACTTCTAAAATTCAGTCGTTCAAGGCAACACAACATGAAGTGATTTTCAACAGTATCAAAAGCCTTAAAAAGTCCAAAAATAAGATAAAACTCTTCTACAAAAAGATGTGAATAGTCTATAAGATCCAGTACAAATTTGATATTATTAAAATATGCCTGGCGGATGCCACTGGTTGCCCTAAAGTAAGTGATCACCTGGGAATGATGGTATCACCTCTGAATTTTATAAAGTTTTCTGAATTGTTAACTCATTTTCTTCTGAATGTACTTACAGAAAACGTGGTAAAAACGGAACTTCCCAGTACCCTGATCCATGGTCTGATTAATTTAATACACAAACATAAAATACATTTACTCTTTATTGATAATTAGAGACCAATTACTTTGCTTAACAGTGATTATAAGATTTTTGCCTTAATATTTGCCAAGAGATTTAAATAAGTATTATTAGCAGTATTATTATTAGTAGTAAAAGGCATATTTTAACATTTTACAGAGATTCTCCTCCCTCTTTCTCACTAGTCTCACACTTCCTGTGGAGTCAGATCAGATACATACGTCAGTCCCTCCTTCCACTGTGATTGGTGGAAGTCGCTATCGTGTGATTTGCTCTGAGTCAACGCGAGACTTACTTACGTCACTTTTAGCGCGTAGTTTGTTGGCGGAAAATGTTCTGACAAAAGTTTGAACACAGTATTTTAATAAGCTGAAGTCTGAAAGTGATCAACGTATTTAATATTTTGTTTCCATTTCGGCAAGTAACGCGAGTATATGAAACTGTAAATCGGGAAACTGTTTTAGTTTGGATCTAACTAAAATATCGATACGGTAAGCTACTTTGTTTTGACCAACGTGCTACGGTTAGCTAGCTTGACAAGCTGTAGTCATAGGGGCGATAACTTACAGTAGCATGTTAATTTAGCTAAGAATAGAGTGTAAAAACAGCGTTAATGTAAACTATTATACAAAGAAATGCTTTTAGTAGATATAGTGGTGTTATTTTATATTAAAGAAAACTTTACAAATACTATCAAAGTTAAATGAAACAGTTTAAACTTTAGCTTTTCCGTCACCCTTTTTGGTACTTTCCCCTTTTTTTTTTAAAAAGTAATTTTTATGTGTTGTGTGTTTTCAGATGGAGCTGTCTCCGAGCTCGACTGAGGAAATCAACACAGAAGAGTACATCATCAAGTCTGACAGGACTCGGAGGAAAAACAAAGTGTCAAGTGAGTTGGATGCTGTGTGACAGCACTTAGAGGAAAAGAAGAAATAATTTAATAGAAAAGCACCCACTCAAAAATATATTGTAAATAATGACTAAATATAATCATTAGTTGCTAAATGCATTTGGGTTTTGGTCTTGTGCTAGTTTTTAAAATGGAATATGACATTATTGTCTTACAGATGTGGATGAATGTATTTAACCTTTGGTCTGACTGAACTGTAGGACTAGCATTGTGCTTAGCTGTAATTATAGAGGAAATGTATATTTTTATTTACTTGTAGGGGATGTTGAGATGGATATTGAGCTCCTCTATGAAGCTGTTCCTCAGCTGGCCAAGGTTTTCCGCATCATAGACAAAATCGGAGAAGGTTTGCGTTCAGCTTAACTTTCTATTCAGTGTTTGTTGACTTGAACATGTTTGATGCAGATACACCTTTGTCATGAATCAGTGTAATCATCATGTGAATTTTTGCATCAGGTACATTCAGCTCGGTGTATTTGGGTGAGGCACAGATGCGGGATGGTAGAAAAGAGTTGTTTGCATTGAAGCACCTCATCCCCACCAGCCATCCTACACGAATAGCTGCTGAGCTTCAATGCCTGACCATGGCAGGGTGAGTTCTACACTTAAATCTGCACGTTAAAAACCGAGTTTGAGTGTGAAACTTATACATTTTTACTGCTGATAAAACTCCAGAAAAGTTGGGTTTTATGTGGAATTTAAATAAAAGATCATGCAATTATTGACAAAGCTAATCAAATGTTATTTCTTCCCAATAGAGTGTAAACAACTTATAAGATGTTGAAAATAAGACATTTTTCTATGTTACGACAACAATTCCTTTAGAATTTGATTACAACAATCCAGACTCTCCTCCTGTGAAGCCATGCTGTTATTACGGATGCTGCATGTAGTTTTGCATTGTATTGTCCTGTGCACACAGAGATTCCTTCTGATTGTCTGAATCTTTTCATGCTATAATACTCTGTAAGTGATGGGATCTTCAGAGTTTAGATTGGTGAACTTTGGTTCTATCTTTTATCTGAGAGTATCTGCAATACTCCCTTTACGACGCTCCTACAGTTATTTCTGATTTATACCAGGTTCTCGCTTTGTTTTCCACTTTGTACAGTTGTGTTAATGCCATCAAAATGAAACTGACCTAATATTTTCATAAAATATTTCAGTTTTATTTCTGTGGGGAATAAAATGTGGGTTGATGATTACAAATCATTAGTTGTTTTACTTGTATTTGATGCACTTTTTCTATTTTTAGGGGGGATTTCAGATGTACAAATAAAAGTATAATATATTTTTATAGTATATTTTATGCAGAATTAAGCACTTTGACCTAAAGCTGTAAACATTTCATATTGTTTAAGTTTTTTAAAAGGATTTTTAAGGATAATTGTCCAACAAAGGATGCAGCGTTTTTGAAAACAAGTCTGTCGTGTTGTTTTTTCTTTTCAGAGGCAGAGAAAATGTGATGGGGGTGACATACTGCTTCAGGAAAGAGGACCATGCGGTGATTGTGATGCCTTACATGGAGCATCAAGCCATTGTGGTAAGTAAACTGGTTCCAAACCGTTTAGGTGACGACTGACAGAGGTGGGTATGTTACATTTACTCCATTACATCTACTTTGACCACAAAGAACTATGAACTAGAAAAACAAGACAAGAACCAAAGATGTTTTGACCTCGACCGCTTCCTGTTTATGTATTTACATGAACTGACTGGAGTAAGAGTTGGTGACGGCTTGGAGAACAACATGACACAGGAAAAGTAGAGCATCTGTCAGGCTTGTCTGAGTGTTTGATTTGCAAAAGATCTATGGGCGAACTATTAGTAGATGTTAACAAAACGTAGGTAAAATGTTAAGCATCCTCCGATGGAGACTTCCAAAAGTTAAAACGATAAAAATGAATATCAGGCTGCCTGGATGTTGTGGCTCCGTCTCCTTTGTGTGATCTAATAACACACAACCAACATGAAGAAACACTTTGTTTCTGCTCATAATGAACTTTTCTCATAATGTAATGTGTTTTATCCCTGAGCGGGAAAAGCAATGTTTAAAAGCCTTTCTCAGGATTTCTCTGGATTCATTGTTGCTGTGTTGAATGTGCAGACATTATTATTTATACAGTTTCCTCCCCTTAAACCATCGGTCAGAGGAGGAAAACCTCAGTGTGCTTAATTATATTACTGCACTGCAATTAATTTCTGTAATGGCAATGTAACAACAGAAAGATGAGATATGGTTTATTCATCCCCAACAGGAGAATTTGTGTGTCCATCAGCGCACAATGTTTGCTATACTTAATCAAGCACTCCCATTACGATAAAAATAAACAACATATAGCTGGAGATGGAATAAGTTAAAAGCTACTATCACTAGTAGTAAAAGCAAGATTTACTGTGGGATGAACAAGCTCCTGGGCTTCCTGGAGAGGAGGTGCTGGGTGTTTATACATGAGGTTACACAGAGTTCAGAGGGAGTTTGGGGGGAAATAAGAGATTTTATAGGAGCCTGCATGCTGAAAAATGCTGCATAAAGTAATGAGACTGCTTTAGATTTTCTATTTCTTATTTCACATGAAGACTAATATCATAAGGGCTCGTAAGAAAGATTATTTACAATTCATTTTTGAAAATGATTAACACTATCACAAATTATGAATGTTTTTTGGTTTGTCTGTTTATATAATTTCTAAACCAAACTAGACAATCAAAGCGTGTCTCAGTACTGAGTCATTTTTTGGGTCGGCTGTTTTTAACTTCTGATATTGTTTTGAATGAATGCAGCTCTACCTTGAGTACAACCTCTCGCTATTCTACTCACACACTTTATCCCTGAACAGATTATTTCTCTAAGCCCCTCCCCTAAATGAGCTCATTCAGATGCCATTAAATGTCATTAAAATGTCTAATTTAATTTTAATGTCAACCAGGACATTATTGGGTCGTTAAGCTTTGAAGAGGTGCGTCTCTACATCTACCATCTACTAAAAGCCCTAAAACACATTCACCAGTTTGGTATCATCCACCGAGACATCAAACCAAACAACTTCCTCTACAACAGAAGCAACCAAAAGTAAGTATTTGTGTCAGATACATGGCTGCTTCTCATAAACGTTAGTTTATTTACTAAAATGTAATGATAATTTATTCATGAAGGAGCCTTATTTGTGTGATTTTGTGACTGCTGGGTGTGTAGCTTGGTAAGAGCTCATCTGTGTATTTGCTGATGCAGGTATGCGCTGGTGGACTTCGGCCTGGCTCAGGGCACAGCAGACACCCAGATTGAGCTTCTGAAGGTGGTGAGACAGAGGCAGCCACAGAAAGGTGGAGGGTCCACGGGGAAACACGAAGCTGCACAGCGAAGCAAAGCTTCCCACAAACTTCCTCCAAAACCCAACGCACCCTCGACTTCACTACCTCTGCCTCAGCAGCCATCCCTGCCACCTTCCTCCTCCTCTTCCTCTAACGTCACCACATCCTCCTCAGCGTCTCGGAAAACACTGGTCAAAAAAGCACGTTCGGTCACCATCACCACCTCCTCTTTGCGCACAAAACACACAAAGGTGTCTCCTCTGACTGGTTCTTTTTTATCTCTTCTTGTTGAGAGGGGGGTGTTTGGATTTGGCCTCCTGCACTCATGTGTTTGCTTTTGCTTGTTTACTTTAGGATTTGACAGGACTGCGAAAAGTTTCACGTCCAGTGTTTGGAGAGAGAAATCTGAACAGCTACGCAACATCTACCTCCACCACCAAGCAAGCTGCTAGCAAAACAGAAGTAAGGACATGTTTTTAGAAGGAAAACATTAGTGGGTTTTTTTTCCCATTGCATATTTGTTAAAGGATTTATGCAGATAGTTAAGCTGTACAACCATGTCATCTAAATATACACTCACTGTCCATTTATCAGGTCCACTTTGCTACTACTTAAGGTGTTGGATACATTACTCAGAGATTTTGCTCCACATTGACATGAAGCATCACACAGTTGCTGAAGATTTGTGATGAGAATCTCCCGTTCCACCTCATCCCAAAGTTGCTCAATGGGATGTAGATTTGGTGACTGTGGAGGACAGTAAACTCATCGTCATGGAGATGATGTGAGCTTTGTGACATGGTGTATCATCCTGCTGGAAGTATCCATCAGAAGATCATTTATGTTATAGTGGTTTAATCATGACAAGTTGGGACAAACTCCTGACATCAACAGGATATTTTGGTTCAGGCAACTTCTGGATATTTTCCTTTTTTCTTGACTTTTTCTGTCATGTGATTTGTGTTAAAAGCATCTGAAGAAATGGGCCTGATGTTGTCAAATCCAGTACTCCACTACAGTCATGCGAGTAATTCATTCCGTGACCTTGCTCAGTTTGCTCGTATCTCAAAGCATTTTACTCGTTTCCTCGATCCGGCTTGCAAAAACGTGTATTATTTACCTTGGAGATCAGACAACATAAACTAACGGAGGATGCGCACGAAGGTTGAGGTAGGAGTAAACAGGTGGAGGAGTTTGGAGGAATTTTAACTCGTATGTACACTTTGACTTTTCTTTGTTTATTCACCGCTGTGCACTCGGTGCTGCTTAACAAAGCGAGCTCCACAAACTGTAACCGAGTGAGACGGGGGAAGCGGATAAAACAGCACATGTTGTTCAGTTTCATTGTCTGCTCAGATGCTTGTATCTCAACACATTTTGTATATCAGTGCACTCGTATCTCGTACCTGTATTTGTATTTGTTTATTAAAATGAGCCGTTAGGTTTTTAAGTTTGTGTTGCAGTGTTAGACAGATATTTCACAGTTTTGTTTTTTTTTTCTTTAAAAGCTGGAAAAGCCCCTTAAAGTAGAGGATCCACCCAAACGAAGGCACTCCTCTGCCACCTGGGGCCCGCTACCTGTCAGGAGCCAGAAGAGCTGCAGTCAGAAACCTCAGAGGTCCGTACAGCAGGGTCTCACATGTAACTGCTACCTTACTGACCGTGTCTGCAACATCTGCATGGCCAGGTAAAGATACATTCATCCCATTAATGCGAGGTTGTTTCCCTCTTCTGTTCATTAAAGTCCCTGATGTTTTTATGTTCTGAATGAAGAAAGCAGCAGGTGGCTCCCAGGGCTGGAACTCCAGGTTTCAGAGCCCCAGAGGTTCTCACAAAGTGTCCCAACCAAGGCACAGGTTGGTATCAAACCCTCCACTGTCTGTTCTCGTGCTGTGAGAGATGCTGTCATTAATGTTCCCTGCTTTCCTGTCACTTCCTCTCATGCTGCAGCCATAGATGTGTGGTCAGCTGGTGTGATCCTGCTCTCACTTCTAAGTGGCCGTTACCCGTTTTTTAAAGCCAGCGATGATTTAATCGCTCTCACTCAGATCATGACCATACGAGGCTCGAGAGAGACCATCCAGGCAGCTAAAACATTTGGTTTGTATGAAGATTTCTTACTTTATCGCCAGATATCACCTGGTCTACTTTGAGATTTTGTTGGTTTCTGGTTTGTCTTTTTTTTTTTTCCCCAACATCTGGTGGACAGAAAATGTCCAAATTAGCATTTTGATAAACATTAGCATGTTTGTATTTTCCCACTAAACAACACAGCAGTTTCCTGCCCCTACATTGTTCTGTGTGGTTTGAAAGCTCACTCAGTTGCATTACAAACTAAATGTCAGAGTAAAACGGAGAGTTTAAACTGATTGGCTGATGTCAGTGGGATAAATTTCAGAGATGAAATTGGTGAGATGCGCATATTTACTAGATAAATGAATAAAATGATGAAACCAGGAAAAGATTATTTGTTATAGACGTTGAGTTTAAATGAACAAATCAGAGATATTCATGTGTCATTTTAGTTTTATCTGAATAAAGTTTTGATCTTGAGCCTGATTGATAAAACATTTAATCAAATAAACATGTCCACTTTTCCTGATTGAGACAGTGAGAGACACCAGAACCCCCCTCTGTAAAAACCTCTGAACCAGGTTTAATCCAGTGTAACTTTGCTTTGCGGTTACATCAGGTAAAGCAGTGGTGTGCAGTCGGGAGCTTCCTCGCCAGGACCTCAGGACGCTCTGTGAGGCACTCAGAGGAAGAAATCCACTAAAAAACAAAGTCACACCAGCTGCAGAAGAAGATGATGCAGATTGGTGCAGGATCTATGACGATACATCCCCACATCAACTAGCTGCTTCAAAACTCAGGCGACTCAAAGATGGGACCGGCGAAGCTCTTCCAGGCCAGCTGGAAGATTTAAGCTGCAATGAGGCAGAACGAGGCTCGCAGGGATGGGACAAAGTTCCCAACGAGGCCTACGACCTGCTGGATAGGCTACTGGACTTAAACCCATGCACCAGGATCACAGCTGATCAAGCTCTGCAGCACCGGCTTTTCAGAGACCTGTGAAAGTGGTGTAACTGGTTCCCTCGGGTCAAAACGTTCATGCAGAGCAGGTTGAACTCATTTTCATAGCAGCTTTGATCCAGACTGAAGAACTGTGAGGCATCGTTATCGTATGAACTCTGGTGCTGTTTCAGCTGAAACCTGTACAGACTGACCCTTTTTTTAAAAATACTTTTGATAATAAATAAAACCAAAGTGTTGCTGTCTTAAAGCTCAGGATGAATTTATTTTAAAACTATGAAAATACAACACTAAGCTGGTTTGGGTTGAATAAATGGGTTTGCAGAGGCAAACATCTGTTTTTACCACCGTTTAATGTTGAACCAGACAAAAGTTTGCATTTAGATTAGGCTAAATAAAACATCCATCCATCCATCCATCCATCCATTCTCCACCGCTTATCCGAGGTCGGGTCGCGGGGGCAGCAGCCTAAGGAGGGAAGCCCAGACTT
>JBAMHV010000008.1:2295226-2307292 GCA_037177535.1 Pseudomugil gertrudae
GGAGGACAGGCAGCTTAATTTGAAATCAGCCTCTCCTCCGGGGCTGCAGGGGGCGCTGCTGTCCAGCTGAGTTGTACTGAAAACCGGAAAATAGTCCAGAAAGACTTCCGAGTAAAGAAGACAGCGTCTGATCAGGGGAGGAAGTAGTGTGGAAAGTTACTTAAAATGGTATGTTGTATTGTTAATATTAATTTCTTTGAGTCTGCACATGTGTATTGTAATCTGTGTGATGGTAGAGGTGTGTATCCAGTGGTTTCCGGCTCAGATGCTTTCGGATCTTTAGCGGCTGTCTGGCTGCTCGCCGGCTTCCAGCGTGGCGAGTCATGGCTGACGAAACCTCAGCTGACTTGTTAAAGGATCACAAACTGCAACGTTTATGAGCTTGTAGACACATTTAGACACTATATAAACATCTTATCTTCTTCCCTGCTTCTCAGGCTTCTTTAATCTGTGCGTAACTGGTATTTAATCTTTCTGTATTTCAGGGTTTCGTCAAAGTGGTGAAAAACAAGGCCTACTTCAAGAGATATGAACTTAAATTTAGACGGAGGAGAGGTAAAAATGCAAACATTTATCACGCAACTAATTCAATCCTGAAGGCATCAAAGTGCTACTTTTCAAACTGATATGAAATATTTTGCTTTTAGAGGGGAAAACGGACTTCTTTGCCCGTAAACGCCTTGTTGTGCAGGACAAGAACAAGTACAACACTCCCAAGTACAGAATGATTGTCAGGTTGTCCAACAGAGATATCTGCTGCCAGGTCAGTGCCTCAGACACAAATCCATGCTATTGCATGTAAAAAATAATAATCTGATCCCTTCTGTTTTCTCTTTTATCCAGATTGCCTATGCAAAGATCGAAGGAGACCACATTGTGTGTGCTGCTTACTCTCACGAGCTGCCCAAGTATGGGATCACCGTAGGCCTGACTAACTACGCCGCAGCCTACTGCACCGGGCTTCTGCTGGCTCGCAGGGTAAACATGAACATGTGTGATCACAAGTCAGAGATCAGGTCTGATTTCACCTAACCTGAGTCCTGTTTTTGTAGCTGCTGCACAAGTTTGGCATGGAGAACGTGTACGAGGGCCAGGTGGAGGTGACAGGGGATGAGTTTAATGTAGAGAATGTGGACGGACAGCCGGGTGCCTTCACGTGTTACCTGGATGCAGGTCTGGCCAGAACCACTACAGGGAACAAGGTGTTTGGAGCCCTGAAAGGAGCAGTTGATGGAGGACTGGCCATCCCACACAGGTTGGTGTTATCGTACACACACATGGAGATGAACCACTCCAGATGGAGATCTGTTTGTCTCAATGTAACCAGGCAGATGGAGGTTGTCTGGACTGCTTCTGTTATTTCCAGGATTGACCTTATTCTTATATGAATGCTTAAAACGTTAAAAAGTAAAAGTTATTAGATTACACACACTAAACTTGCACCTTAAACAGTTAATGTCAGACGACTAGTGTCCATGCTACAGGTTGTTTGTGCACATTGAGGCTTTTTTTGCTGTCATAACTTATTAATGTGAATAATTGTGTTCATTTTGAGGGCTCTAATTAAAACTGTGACGCCTGCAGGCCATGTTTGTGTGATTTTTATTTATTTTTTTCCCCACATTTGTAGCAAATTGGGGGTTGCACACCTGTCAGGTCAGAGGTGTGTGTGTGTGGAAACTCCTGGAAATCTGTGTAACTGCTGGTGATTCACCTCCTGAACATGAAGTCATTCTTTTGTTAAGCTCTGAGGACATTATTGACCAGCTATTTTTGATGACCGATGCTCAGTTGCTGACTCGTTACACAGCTGAGCTCCCAGTCTGCTCGTCATCCTCTGCTTCTCCGTGATGATCCACAGCACGCTGAGCAAAACGTAGTTGGTCCTTCGTTAGCATCGGCTGATGTTTACTGTCCTTTTCAAGACGGGTCTGAGAGAAGCAAGATGAATCGGGCAGCTCTGCTTTTGGTGTGTTGGAGGTGCTGTGTGGTCTGATCTCTCTGTCATCCCGTTGTTTCTAGTTTGAAACGCTTCCCTGGTTACGACTCGGAGAGCAAAGAGTTCAATGCAGAGGTGCATCGGAAACACATCATGGGCATGAATGTGGCAGACTACATGTCCTACTTGATGGAGGAGGATGAGGAGGTCTACAAAAAACAGTTCTCTCGCTTCATCAAGAACGGAGTCACGCCAGACACGGTGAGAAATGAACCAAAACATCCAGATGTGGTTTAAAGCTCATATTCTGCATCAGGGCTCCAGAGTACTACCAAACATTGTGCAGCTATTATCTCTCTGACTGTGCTCCTAACCTCTCATTGGTTCTGATCTATAGTTGTATCATGAAATTAAGACAGATTTAGACTCCCAACAGTGAAAAATGACACAGAATTGGTTGTAAATCATGCAGTTTAGTACAGCTGCGTTTAGTTTTTATGCTTCTAATAAACACTTTTCTAAACCTCATTCACAATAAATGTGTACCGTATTTTCACGACCACAAGGTGCACCGTACGAAGTCTCAGTTGCGTGCCGTTACTGTATTTTGATCAGGCGCAGGTTTTATATACAATCCACACCCACACTTACAACACAACAACATAGTTTCTAAAAAGAGCAGGAGCAAAACTGAGTTTGGTTTTGCTTTATTTAAGTATTAATTCACTCAATTTTTTTTTTACCGGTAATCGTAATTAATCAAACCCATGGAAGTCCTCATCCTCTGTTTCTGTATTGAACAGCGGCGCTAAATCTGCGTCCAACATGTCGGGTTCACTTTCTTCACTACTTTCTGTGCCGGCTGATGAAATGAAGCTGAACAACAGTTCCAGCAGACACGCTATCCCAAGCATCTACAATCCATTCACACATCGTAGCGTAACTCACCCGGCGCTGCCTTCCACTCTTAGTGAAACTGTGGTCTCCATCGGTCATCCATCGCTCCCACGCCGCTCGCAGCCTTACTTTGAACGGCCGGTTCACACCAATGTCCAGCGGTTGGGGCTCCTTCGTCAGTCCTCCCAGAATGACAACAAGCTCAGTTTGTTTGCTTGACTTGTTCGTTAGGCTGTGAGATGGGCACGCATAGAGTCACAGATAAAGTGACGGTATGTACGGTATACCGGTACTACAACACACAGAGGGCGCACTGCATCATCAGGCGTGCTGCATATTTTGAAGAAAATCTAAGACTTATATCCACTTTATGGTCGTGAAAATACGGTAAATGTAAAATAACCTGCTGAAAAAACACATGGAGTACAAAAGTGTATTGTTGCACTGAAAGTTCGGACGTTTGGCGCACCAGTACGACTCTAACAGTTAGTCTGGAGCCCTGTGTGTTCAGGTTTATATGCAGATCATGTTTGAGTTTGTTTTTCTGCTTCTCCATGATGATCCAAAGCACGCTGAGCAAAATGTAGTTGGTCCTTCATTTGCATCTTCTGATGTGTACTGTCCTTTTCAAGACGGGTCTGAGAGAAGCCTCACACACACACACACACACACACACACATAGATCCTTCGGCTTGGTGCTCATCATTTTAATTTGTTTTCAGGTGGAAGAAATGTATAAAAAAGCACACGCCGCCATCAGAAACAACCCCGTACACGAAAAGAAACCTAAAAAAGACGTCAAGAAGAAGAGGTGGGCTTTTTTCTAGCACTGCAGTTACTGGTGAAGTTCCAGTGCTGAGCTGGGAACTTCTCTCATTGGATGTACTGAATGCTAAATGACCCGTTTTGTCTCTTTCCTGTCAGGTGGAATCGCGCCAAGTTATCCCTGGCACAGAGGAAGGACCGCATCGCTCAAAAGAAGGCCAGCTTCCTACGAGCACAAGAACAGGAAGCAGGGGACGGTTAGAGGCTCCACAGGAATGCAGCACCCATCACATACTAATAAATTCTTTACAAACTCATGCTTGTGCATCTGTTATTCACCCAGGTATTTTAATTTACATACATAGCTGTACCTCAGTAGGTAAGAAACTATCATATGACGCACTAGACAGTTAAGTTATGCTTCCAGTCATATTCATATGCTGAATAGATTATATAACCGTACAAACTAATGGATGCCACTTTGTGATCTTCCACCTTCCTTGCATGGATGAGTCACAGATACTCAATTAAGCTCAGGTCTGGATAGACGTTTGGCTATTACATCAGCTTCTGCAGCGAGGAAGATGTTATCTAACCCATTCTGCCCTGCCCAGTAGCATTGTGGTATCAATACACAATACGGCGTATACACGCAGCATCGTATTAAAACTGATGCATAATGCACGGGTCCAAGTGGGTTAATCCGCTTGTATACTGGGCCCACTAAGTACAATTTTCTATAACATTTTTTCTTCTATATTAGCTAAAAGTGCTTAAATAAAGGAGTACATGTATTTTAAACATTAATTATCAAGATGAGGCCAGCTGATCTGGACCAGTTGGTTAATCTGTTGTATGCTGGTGATATTAACGAGTTAACTTGGTGAACATCTCAAAATACTGCACCTGGCATAACGTGTGTGTGTGTGTGTTTTCCATTGCCACAGGGAAAATATCCAGCTTAAAAGGTTTGATTCAGGTGAATTATAGTGTTTAAAAGATTACACGTGTTTCCAGTGAGGTGATGCACCGTTTATTGTGCAAAGTCATGCTGGTTTTCTTCATTCAGTAAACATTTAATACTTTTACAAAACGGCAGCAGCGACCAGAAGCTAGACATGCTTGTGACGGTCACATCTCTTCGTTTAAGCGTTGAAACAGGTGTAACTCTGTGGAAGAGGGTGGTGGACAATACTTTGTACAGCACTGAATGTGATCATGGAGTAAAACATTCATGAGTTCTTTAACAGCACTCTGATGTAGAATCCAAATAATACTAATATAGTGCAGGTTCTCTTCTCAGTGAGATATACATGAACATTCACAAGGTGAAGAATAAATGCAGTGTAGTGATGAGACACTAATACACAGGACTTCACTGTCCATCTTCAAGCTGAGCCTCGTGAAAATGGGACCATGATGTGGGATCCACTGCAGTGCTCAGGAAGTCAGCTGTGCATCAGTAGCTTCCTTCATCTCAGCAAGAGACACAAAAGCATACACGTCATACAATCCTTCAGCAGCAACATCTCATTATTTTCATGGCTGTGGTCAACGGGACTCCTATCCACCACTGTATAAAGCATTTCATAATCATTTTAATAGATCCTCTGAAATATAATAAGAACACATGAGGTGAAACAAGTTTGCAGCATCCCACATCACAGCTTTGTGAGTGGATCCCGGATCCTTTCCCTTACCCCCCGCACCGTTTATGACCAACTGTACCCCAATAAGTCGGTCTAAACATCGTAAATCTCTAAGAAATTTGGGCAAATTTTCCTTAATATGAATTTGTTTTAGTTGGATTTAAAGAAAAAAAGACTGCCAAGTGCAGCTGTTGTAGGAAATGAAGTCTTAAAGGTTTACGTCGTTCAGGGACTGCAGTAAAAGGAAGAATGAAAGTAGTGCACTGTTGGTTTTGGTCCTTTTGGGTGGATTGGTTTCCAATAATGATTTCTGTCACCGTGTTTCTCTAAAAAAAAAAAGAATGCTCCCTGATTTGGTTGTGCTTTTTCATGACAACAAAACTGGGTTGTAACCACTTAAAGCGGGAGCTTGGTCACTGGTTTGTAACGCAGGGCTCTCATCCATCAACCTCCTGTAGAAAATGCTTTCAGTTTGATCTGAAACAAGGTATACGCTCACCACCCTCACGCCGTTTATGGTCATCGCATTTAACATGGAGGTGACGCATCCCCACATAGCTCTGTGAAATCTACAACCAGGTGGATTTATCACGTCTGAGATGGGGATCAGCAGCACAGGAGCACCGTGGACTTCCAGTACAACTCTGGGTCCTGTACTCTGATTACTCTGCAGCTGTGAGGAGTATCAGAGATGGAAGCTGAGCACAGAGCTCGGTCACTTTGTCCTGATGATTGTTGATTTTAGAAGCAGCAGGAGTAAACAAAGCACCCTGGGAGAAGAGGCGGAGGAACCCCGATGACTCTGCTGGATACCAGACTAAACAGGATATGAAAACCTAGAAGCATCTAGAAAAAAAATAGAGTATTTGTAGATGAATGCCTGCACCACGATGCTTCATTTTTTTCTGTCAGTCTGTGATGGACAGTTTGATTTGCTTTGCAGCATGTGGTGGAGCAGCAGAACCACACTGCAAACATGCCCGGAGGTTCTGGTTCTGTGGACTAACCTGGAGCCGCTTGTCCAGACAATAATGCTTCCCAAGCGGCTGAATAATACCATCCACACTACACAGAAGCTGCTTCTTGTGATTTGATCTGATTCTGTTACCTTCAGACCTTAAAAACATGCATTTCTGACGGGGTTAGATCAGGCAGTGGCATTCACCGTGTCCATTTCTGGAGACATTCCTGATGTCAGTATCACGAGGCAGAAACTGACTTTACATCCCTACTTTCTCCGCATTAGAGGTGGAGGGGGGTTTTCAAGAAAATGAACTGAAGATGGTCGTTAGTAAACCTGAATGTGTCAGCATGCAGAAAATACGGGGTGAAAAACAAGAGTGATCATGGCAGGTCAGGGGACCCTGAGACCCAGGCGATCAGGGGTCAGACCTGAGCACAGACCCCAGACACACCACCCTGGAGCCATTCACCCAGGAGGTGAGTGAGGGAGGCCCCAGTCTGAGCCGCCCCCAGTCTCCAGTGGGCCATGATTGGACGTAGATTCTCCTGGGCACCAGTCGCTCAGGGCAAACAGAGCCCAGGGCCCCCGGGCAACACCCCCACACGGGGAGAGCCCAGCCAATGCCAACAGAGAGGGCCAGGACCCCCCAGTTCATCTGGGGATGGGGAGGCCACTCCATACCCTGGTGCACCAGCTGTATGGAGCTGTTTTCCTAATATCACGCAGCCTGGTTCGAGTGAATGAGTGATGAATGAGAGCCCGGTTGTTCTGAATGGAGTAAACTCATCGATAAACCATTACAGCCTGCAAACATGGGCACATTTTAGTGGCAGAAACAGCAATTTGGACCAACAGCAGCACGGTGGTTTTCCAGGATTGTGTCAGAACATTCCCCTGGTGACCGTTAGGATGTTTTTCATGAACCGTTTTTAGGTTTGCCAGAAGGCAACATGCGCTCGTTCAGTTTAAGTCTTATTAACATGTTTTCCAAACTGTAGAAATGGGCAGGAGGAGGTAGGCCCGTCACTCTGACCCTCAGAAGTTGGTAAAAGTTACTTTATAAAATATGCTACTCATAAATCACAGCATCTTGTTTCATTCGGTTCTAGCTGAATGACTCAGAGGAACATCCTCTCATCGTCATGAGTCCTTAGTGTGTGAGATCTGTCTCCACAGCAGGGCTTTCAGGTTGTTGAGGATAAGCGAGTGCTCTATGTCCATCTGTCCAGCATCACCTCTGAGAGCCATGCAGGCGTACAGCTGCCTCTCCAGCTCCTCTCTGATCCCTGACGGGGCCCCGCGCAGGAGGTAATCCTTCAGTGTACCGCATGCCTTCGCCAGGTTTGGCTGGGTTGGCTCCTCCCTGCACCGTTTCACTGCCAGGTTACATGAAGTGTGGCAGTCCACTCCGTACACGCAGTCGGCATCCGTGTCGCACTTCAGCACCCGCATGCTGCGTCTGAACTCGTCCTCGGGAACCACCGTCTGGGTGTTGGTCAGGCGGAGCTCGTGGCGGTCGGTGTAGCCGAACTGCGCTGCTGCGAGGTCGCAGATCAGAAAGCTGCCGTATGTCCCGTGGAAGATGTCCTCTACGAGTTCTAGCAGGCCCATGGAGATCTTAGCTTTGCGAGGCCAGGAGGGGGTGAACCACTGGTCCATGGTGTGCTGCACACCACTGGGCACCCAGGAAACGAGAGGCCAAGGCAGCGAGAAGCCATACAGGGGCCCATAGGGAATACGCTCCGTCATGTAAAGGTCTCCGCAGTAGCCGAGGAAACGAGGAGTGTGTCCACGGTCCTGGAGCAGCAGACCGAACAGCACCTTGTGGAAGAGAGAAGAAATCCATCTCACTGCAGCCACAGATTCTCCACAGCAAACAGATCAAACATGCATGAAACTGCAACAAAAGCACACACCTCATCCATTTGCAGGAGGGCCCATGTGGAGCGGGCTTCGGGCAGTGACACGCGTCCATCTCTGTTGCCATCGGCAACAGAGAGCAACTGGGCGACAAGGTTGGGAAGGTTTGCCTGCTCTCCCAGTTTTGACTGGGGGACAAGTGGACAATTCAGGCTCTAGTCGGTCATTACTTTACAATACAAGCCAAGTTTAAAAACAGAGTTATAATCTAATGTCATCAATTCATAGTTTAACATCCCAACACACCAGACAGATGTTGAAACTGAGACATTGGAGAGGAAGAGCTCAGCTGGAATCTGGTATCAGCTGAAACAGGAGCATCAAAAGCTGCCAATTCATACAAGTTAAAACCGAAGAGGAGTTTTTCTGCATAGTTAGGTTTAGTGACATGACTGGGTGTCCAGGATGATCACATGGAAAGATGGACAGAGGTTCACCAACATGCAGACAAACTGGGGGGGAAAAAATGTCAACATAAATATATGAAGCCTTTAAAGTTCCCATCATCTACAATGTATAACATTATTATTATTATTATTAGGAAGAATCTGACACTGTAAAACTGTTCTGTGGTCAGATGGATGAAATGTGGATTACTCTCCATGGACGGTGTGTCCTGCAGAGTAAAAAGCAGAGGGAGCATCCAGCGTGTTCTCAGTAGAAAAGCTGCATCTCTGATGGGATGGGGGGGCATTAGTGTCTATGACGTGAGCAGCTTCCACATCTGTGAAGCTCCATCAATGCTGAAAGTACATGGAGGCTTCAGATCAACATCTGCTCCATCCAGGAAGACCAGGAGGATGATGCTGAACCACATCCTGCATCCATCACAGCAGCATGGTGGAGCAGGAGTCCAGCTGCTAAACTGGTCTGCCTACAGTCCAGATGTTTCACCAGTACAAAACATCTGCAGCATCATGAAAGCAGACATCCAGCACTGAAGGGCCAGGGGGCTCATTTATAAAACTTTGCATAGAATCTCTACTAAAATCGTACTTTGTTGCCCCACCAAAGTAAAAGTCTGATTTAAAAAACATTACATGTAAACTGAACTTCAGACTGAAGTCGGTACTTGTTAGTAAGATGGATAAGCGTAAGGAGATCTTGTTTGTGGGTCATTGTTTTGGTGTAACAATCAAAAGGAAGGCTGCAGAGTGGCTGCATGTTGCTGCTGTGGTAAATGGTGTCAGCGTGATGAAGAGGTCTGTTGCTGATGCCGACACATCAGGGTCTCCTGGCGTATGTCCTGACTTCCCAGATGTTCACAGACAGATGTAACAAGAAGAGGAGGTGCTAAACATCATCATGAAACTACTTTTTACAAACGTGTTGCTTAGATTCACAATATGTTCCATTACAATATAAAATGTCTCAGTTTCAGCATCTGACAGCGTCTAAACTTATTTTAAAATCCAGGTTTGAAACATTTCTGTCTCAGTTTACACAACCTTGATGTGATTGAAAACCATCTCTTTAAACTTCTCCACTGAGGTTCCTCTGGTCGGCTTGTCAAAGACAGGGGCTTCTCTCCGGGGCTCTGGCTCCTCACCCAGCTCGTAGTGAGCAACCTCCCCTAGCTTACAGCGGATGATGCCGCTGTGATCTCCCCAGCCTCCTGTGTACACCTGGCAAACACCAACACGCACAACAAACACGTAACATCAGAAATGAGCTCAGATATGACTGACGGGGACAGAAAACAGACCTGGGTCCTACCTGGTTGTTTGGTAGTGTTGACAGACATCTGCCCATGTAGAGTGTTTCTTTGTCACACAGACTACTGCAGGCAGAGCCATCGATTATCCCCCTCCTGTATTTATCACACTAGGGAAATAACAACAACCATAACTTTTCTAGGCATTAATCTTTAAAAAGTATTTGTGTTGGCCATTTCTTTTATAAGGTCATGAGGCTAAAATGATGTAAAAATCAGGTTATAGCTGCATTACGGGCAATCACAAGAAGAAAACAAGTTATTATAAACATTACTTTGCAGAAGTAACAGTTTAACACTAACAAAGTCTTTTCTCATCTGTATATAACACTCAGAAATTATTTACATATTTCCATGTTATTGGTATTTTACAGTTATTAATGCTACCATATTTTTCAGACAGATATACAACGTTATGCTCACACGCTGATCTTTGGCTGCTCCTGGTCATTACCTTTAATTTAGCCTTTCTGAATGCTTAAACTTTTATGTGAAGTGTCCAGAGGCCTGTGCTAATGAAGCTGGCTTTGCCTTTATCCATGTAACTTGATGGTTTACTGTGAAGGAATGATTTAAAAACACTCACAATGGCTCTCTTGCACTCGTGTCCTCTGCACAGTTCTGTGTAGGCGGAGTATTGCACATAGAGCACCCAGCTGCCCACCAACACAGTCAGCCATGTGAGGAACAGGTACTTCACCCTCACAAAAGAAATCCGTGCCTGTGATGGAGAGAGGAGAAACAGACAAAAACATCCCCCGGATCATGAAAATCTAAACAGGAACAAAGTCACACTGAGAACATTCACCAAACATATACACTGAAAGAGCCCTGATCACATTATGGGTTACTATGGAAACAACATGAGGTGTCCCATGACAGGGGACTGACAGATAGCTATTGTGTGCAACAACATGGTGATTATGCTGTGAAGTGGTTTGTGAGTGAGAGAGTCCAGTTGTCTTGTTGATAATAGCAGTTTAAAACTAATCTAATTGATGGCTTGGTCACAGGATTCACCCGTCCCTTACAACATCTCCAACACATGACCCATTGTTTCTAGAAATCCACGCAGGCACTTAATCTCCATGGTGATGATGATGATGGGGAAGGTTGGGCAGAAACTGGGACATTTTAGGCTCATTTTGGATCTGATGGCAGCATCACATCTCGTACAGCCCGGGGTACAGCCTGGACAGGTCGCAAGTCCATCTCAGGGCATCACAGAGCGACGAACAAGCTAATTTTGTACCACTAATGTAAAAATATACGTGGCGTGATAGATAAAGTACTTAATGTGTAATTTTATATCATTTTGTGTTTGTCAGTGCAGTGCTGCCTGAAAGACTCAAACTCTCCAGCATTTAGTTTACACCTTTCGTCCCGTGCATACAGAGATTCCTCCTTATTGTTGAAATGATATATTTTTAGTCTTTATAAGTTTACATTGAGAAACATTTATCTAAATTTTACACAGTTTTAAAACTGTTTTATATAAAGACTTACACACCACGACCACGCTATAAATGAGAGTTATGATAACTAAAATGACATGAAGCCGTCATTTTAGTTATTTAGATCATCTGGTTACAGCTGATGTGGTAAATCTCCTGTCAGCTTCAACAATTTCTAAATCCTAGCAAAATACAGTACCCAGCCCGCACGGCAGGCACGTTCATATCTTTTTATCTTTGCATTGTTCCGACGCCTGTTGTGGGTACAGATAATCTTTTTGTTTTGAGTTCACACACACACACACACCAGAAGTAAAACTCACTGATATAAGTCCACACCTACCCACCAGGCTCCAGCTACCCACAAGATACCCACCAGGCTCCAGCTACCCACCAGCTACCCGTCAGGCTCCAGCTACCCGTCAGGCTCCAGCTACCCGTCAGGCTCCAGCTACCCACCAGCTACCCACCAGCTACCTGCCAGGCTCCAGCTACCCGCCAGGCTCCAGCTACCCACCAGCTACCTGCCAGGCTCCAGCTACCCACCAGCTACCTGCCAGGCTCCAGCTACCCGCCAGCTACCCGCCAGGCTCCAGCTACCTGCCAGGCTCCAGCTACCCACCAGCTACCTGCCAGGCTCCAGCTACCCACCAGCTACCTGCCAGGCTCCAGCTACCCACCAGCTACCCGCCAGGCTCCAGCTACCCGTCAGGCTCCAGCTACCCACCAGCTACCTGCCAGGCTCCAGCTACCCACCAGCTACC
>JBAMHV010000008.1:2319093-2332197 GCA_037177535.1 Pseudomugil gertrudae
ATGAGCTGGTGAATGTGGCTGGGGAGAGGGAAGTCTGGGCTTCCCTCCTTAGGCTGCTGCCCCCGCGACCCGACCTCTGATAAGCGGTGGAAAATGGATGGATGGATACCAGACATCCATCCATCTTTGTAATGTCCCCACCCCACGGCCACAGCAGTGTGGGGCTGTCTAACATTGCCAGCTACTGCATTCTGGTAGCAAATGTACCTTCATTTCTAACTCCATCTTTATGACTTGCACATGGTACATTTTTGCATATCCATCAGCCAGACGGCACCTGAAGAACCTGACATGTTTTGAGATGTAAAGGTTTGAGAGCTGCTGTCTACGTGTAAAATGTGTTGCTATTTCCTCAGGTTACCATCAGCTGTGTCACACCCCCGTCATCGACGCCGCTGTCATCGACTCTGATGACAAGTGGCTGTGCTCAGAATGTGAACTTGCTTCTAGACAGAAGGTACAGCTCTGCCTGTAACGGAGATCCTGCAGAAGATGGAAAGAAAAACTTGCACATAGCTCAAAGAAATCCTGCTTCTTATCTGCTCGCTTACAGAGGGCGAACACATACAAGCGGCGGGCTTCTGCTAAAAGCTTTATGAAGCAGGAGCAGCAGCAGCAGCATATGAAGCTTCATCTGTCCTTCCCATACGCCCTGGATGAGCTGGTGTGGTACCAGGACCACAAAACAAACATCCAGCAGTGTTACTGTTATTGTGGTGGTCCAGGAGAGTGAGTACATACTGTACATACCCAAATTCACCACCAGGTATTGTGGCACAGCTAACCTGTTCCCATCTTACGTCTGTAGCTGGTACCTGAAGATGATGCAGTGTAACACCTGTCTGCAGTGGTTCCATGAAGCCTGTCTTCACTGCTTACAAATGCCCATGCTCTATGGAGATAGGTACAAACATTTACTACTCCTAATGTTAGAGAGGAACGCTTCAGTGGTCTCTTTGGTAGATTCATTAACAAAATGAGGCCAAATGATTCCTGCAGATTTTTTAAAATGAAATTAGATGGATAACTTAAGTTTACCAATCATTTGGAAGTAAGTTTTCATGTTTGATTCAGGATAGATGGCATGGCATGAAGAGAGGAGCGTTAAATCTCAGTCACAGTGAAATAACTGGAAGAAAACCTCGTCTACATCCGGACAGTCCAGATGCAGACACGAGCAGCTGGTGTGTGTCTGTTCTCATTTAGTGTAACGAAGCAGCTGATTCGGTTCCTTTTTGTCCGCAGGTTTTATGTGTTTATCTGTTCGGTTTGCAACGGTGGACCAGAATACCTCGACAGGCTGCCTCTCAGCTGGTAAGCGAATCCTAACGTGTTTAAAGCTAAAGCACAGATCATACCAGGCTCAGACATGATTTAAAGATGTGTTTCAGGGAAACGTTCACCAATTAGATGGTGTTTTGACTCTCCTTTAAACATGCAGATACATACTTCCACTATCTCAGACTATTTCCAGAACAATATTACCAGCAACCTTGTTTCAAATGAGAAACGCATCGAGCAGAGCGTGTTGGAAATGGACTCGGTAATGTTACTGTGATGCAGAGGACCCAAATGCAGGACTTCTGAGACCAGATAGCAAGAATTCGGGCTTGAATACAGACTGGTATTGTTTCTATGATCTTTCTCATAAACTGGTTTTAACAATCTGGCAGAAAATAAAGGAAATCACTGAGACAGGACAGACGGGTAGGACAAGACACCTGAAACAAAACTTAAAACAATAAACCAAAAACAGGAAGCAGATCAAACAGCAACTTAACAAACATGACTGGACACAACAGGTACTAGTAGTTAGAAACTGTAGAAGACTGGGATGCATTTTGGGAAAATCTGACGCTGCTTTCTACTCTGCAAACCTTTTTCCTCCTCTGTCGTGTGTGAGGGAGCACTGTGCATCCTCACAGCTTTCACCACTGATTGGCTGTTACAGATGTGTCTAGCCAATCAGATGGTGAATGAATGGGTAGGAGGTGTGGATGCTGGAGACGGAGAAGCACGACTGCATCACAGCCAAAATAAAACCAGTTTTCAGTTGCTCTTATCACAGCCATTGGATTGCAAACATGCATTAAAATGTTTTGATATCAACACACGTTACCAACCCAGCTGATAATCAGCCTGTTTTATAGATAAAATCATTCACTGTTTGTAGCTAAAGTTTCTGTAAGTGGTTTATGTATGGCTCTAAATCGCTGTAAAATGTCCTAAAAGCATTAGGCTCAAGTTATAATGCTTGTTTGGTTTTTTAAAAAAAAAGTTTGGCTCAGTGAAATGACAAAAAAATTCCTATTCAGCGCAGGTGTGTGTTCACCTGTTTGGGGCTTATGAGCAAATATGATACCTCTGTTCACGTTTTTACAGATTCTCAACAAGATGTCATTCATCACTACTTCTTAACCATTAAATGTGAGCGTTTTCTGAACTTGCATCATTAGCTTTGCAGATTAACCACATTATTCTGTTTCCCAGTGATTGGTCCAATGGGACAATAGTGTGAACTGTGATGATTCCAGTTTATTAGCTGGACCAAACCGTGTAGCTCCCAAACACACGGACAGCCACGGTGGCGTTCAGCAGGTCAGCTGAGGGGATTAGTCACACAGTTTAGTTAGTTTTTATTTATTTTGAGTGTTCTCATGTCATATTTATGTATCTGTCGGGTTATTTTATATGATTTTGCTAAATGATGTGCAGCACTTTGTTTCAGCTTAAAGTCTGTATGATCTGGTACAAATAACTGGTTTGAAGATGAATCTCTGGGGTTTTAAGGACTGAAAGCTGAAACCTGTTTTAAGTAGAAAAAGTTTTTAAGCAGCTTCTATAAATATTTCAGGAAGGACATCACCCACCTCAGCCTGTACAACTTGAGTGTGATTCGCAACAAGAAGTATTTTGACTCGGAGATGGATTTAATGGCTTACATTAATGAAAACTGGGAGCTGCTGCAGCTTGGAGAGGTGAGACCTTTCCCCTGCTTTAATGTTGAACTCTACGTTGTAATTGGCACTGCTTAGTGTGTGTGTGTGTGTGTGTGTGTGTGTGTGTGGCTCCCAGGACAAACATGCTTCCTTCTCCTGTGTTTTTAGTTGTGTTATGATGAATTGTTCCCAGTAGGCAGAAATTTCAGCCAAGTGATGCATGTTTTGCATTTGATAATCTGTGTCTGTAGCTCGCCAACACACCAGTATCTGAGCGATCCCAACATGTTCAAGAGGCCTTAATC
Organism: Pseudomugil gertrudae; assembly: GCA_037177535.1. Lineage (NCBI taxonomy): Eukaryota > Metazoa > Chordata > Actinopteri > Atheriniformes > Pseudomugilidae > Pseudomugil > Pseudomugil gertrudae. The sequence goes on from JBAMHV010000008.1 coordinate 2,322,338, forward strand.
AACAACAACTGCTTGTAGGTTGATCCATCATTTCTAATAACCTCCATTTTTCCCATCATTCCCAGGATTTCACTCTTTCTGCCCTTCTGACTCTTCTGTTTTCTTCTCTGACAGGTTCATGTCTGGAAAGGAAGTGAAGAAGAAGAAGCATTTGTTTGGCTTAAGGGTTCGTTTTCCTCCTGCTTCCCCCAACTGTGACGAGCCAACCAACAGCGTGATGGAGACCGCGCACGAAATCACCATCAAGGGATGCAAGTCTACAAAAGCCATGTCTGGCATACGGTAAGATGTCTGAAAGGAATATGAGGGGATCTCTGTGAGTCGCCATCATGTTTTAGAGATACTGGGACTCTCTGGTGCTTAATTATCACATGCTTTCAGATGACTTGGGGGGAAAAGTGGTGAATGGTTTGCTGCTTCTTGTAACCACAAATGCAACCACACTGGGAGGTTTTTCACATGCCATCTTGGTTGTTTACACTCCTTCTCTTCATATCCCACCCATTCATGTTGTTGTTGTTGTTGTTGTTGTTGTTGTAAACCCTAAACAGAACCGTTTTTGACTTGTGACATTTTGCTCTGTAAATTCCAGCGCTGTGAATGATGCAAAGAAGAAGAAGAAGAAGAAAAAGAGGAAGCAAGGAGTGCTTTCCCTGGAGTCTCTGGCTAAATGGCAACGCTCCACTGAGCTCTTGTCCCAGGTGTGTGCATGCAGGCTTTGTTTTTTTCTTTCTTTGTGTGTTTACTTTAGCAGGTGCAACCACTTTGTTTTGAGATGGTGTGTGTGTGCGCGCGCATGAGTGGTCATGGTTGTGGAACAGTTAAACATTAAAGTGTGAGTTATCTTGACTTTCCTGTGGCAGGAAACGAGAAAGCCCCTCTCACTGGAGCCCCATGCTTTGGATCATTTCTCCCCCATCAAGTAAGTGAGCAGCTGCAAGATGTTTTCATACATGTTGGACAGGTTCTTACTTCAGCTTCCACATGCTGGACTAGTGTTTCTAGCCTGGATGGAGTTTTAAAGGAATTAAATGGTTTAATTGTAAGTTAACTTTGTTTTTATTATCCTCAAATGTTAACGCGTTAGATGGATTTTTTATGTCCAGGTACATAAAAATAATGCTATAAAATCCTCTTTTTTTATGCTGCTTTATAAATGACTTTTTAAAAAAATCCTTTTTAAGATTTTCTTATTTTAAAGCTCTTTGTGGCCTTTTGCTCCATCGTATACATCATAATAAAAGTTTAAACAAAACAAGAATTTCTTGCATCTGCCTACAATTGGAAACCAGTTTAATCTGGAGGAATCCAGTAAAAATGTCAAATGTCCCTCATTTTCTCTGAAAAGAAATTCTGACACTTAAAAATACCTTTTAAAATAACGGAGATTTTTAAAAAGTAGTAGCAGTGAAAGTCGATGAACCATGGTGAAGGTCACCAGAGGAGGATCGGCCACTCCATAGAAAATACAAATGCAAGAAATCACTTCTGTTGTTTATCTTAGACGTATTAAAGATACTTCTCACCACTAAGCCCTGTGCTTTCATCTGCCAAACTTCAAAAGTAGCTTTCCCTCTAATGACCTTAGTTGTACTCTCAGTAGTGACAGACTTAATGTAGTTGAACCCTTAACCCTTTCTGCGAGTTGCAGTTTGTGCATTTTTGCAGAAAAAGTTGAAGCCAGCCTTGTTTTTACAGGAAAGCTACAGTCAGTTCTTGCTTTTTATTCCTTCCTAAACCTTTTTTTTGGTTTCTAAGCTGCATTTTCTTTCCCACACCAGAAGTGACAGATCTCTGTTGTTTTCCCAAACATCAGACATGGAATCCATCGGAGCCCTCAGCACCTCAGAAACTACCTCAACTAGCATTTCAAGACAGTCCAGGTGATGCGAGTTATGAAATACACGTTGTAAATGGGCACGCTGGCACTGCTCCAGCACGCCTGAGGGAAAATGTGAAATGATATTTGTGCGGTGCCTGAGCTGAACATTCTGCATGAAGGGTGAAAGCTGGCTTTCTCTTAATATAAACCAACACTGCTTAAAACTTTCTTTTCCCACCAGCCTCTGTAGATCCAGCAGGATGCAAACATCAGCCTGCAACATGCCAGCTTCCGGTCCACCTTTAAAAAGAAAGCGTGGGCGGCCGCGGCGGGCTCTGCAGGCCCCCAACCCAGAGATGCCGAGCACCCGCCCAGGACTTCACTCTGCAGAGATAGTTCACGGCATGGACCCCAGCAGTCAGCTCTCGCATCTCAAGAACTCTATTAGCAACTACTTTGGAGCAGCGGGGCGTCTGGCTTGCGGTGAGAAATACAAAGTGTTGGCCCGACGGGTCACCCTGGATGGCAAGGTCCAATATTTGGTGGAGTGGGAAGGAGTCACTGCCTCATAAGCCTCTCGTTGTCTGCATCACCACTTCAGAGCTAACCAGTACTGCTCTGGTAACCTGTATTTACAGCATTAAGTGACTTAAATGCCTTGTTTAGTTTAGATGAGCCATTTTTGCTTGAGCTTTCTGTGAAGCCTACCGGTTCAGTGTGGTCCATTATCTCACATGTTAAAGTGAGGGGAGGGCGGTGTCATTAAACCACACCAGTATTTGTGTTTAGATAAACTCAGCTTATTTAAGTGTAAATAATTGATCTGCTGACTGAACCTGTAGGCTTATTGTGCTTTATTTTTAATCCACTATTGCGCTTTTTTCTTTTTAAAAAAAAAACTATTTTTGTTTGTTTTTTTTAAATCCCCGAACATGCGATGGGTCGGGTAATGACAGATAAATGCCAGGATAAGGGAAAGTGGGGAGGTTTCTTAATAGCGCGGCTTATTAAAATTTAAATAAAAAAAACAACAACATTTTTCTCTTTTTCCAGAATGTGTTGAATAAATCCATCCTTTCACAGCATGTCCCCCAAGCTCTCTTATCCCCACTATGAGTACTCCTTGTTGCCTTCGGCAGGCGTACCCTTCGGCTCTGTATTAGAAAACATGCTCGTATATGAGCATTAGGGAAAAAGATGTGCTGCTGCAGATGTTTATATAAAACCGTACTACATTTATTATCCCTCTTTTTCTTTTCGGGTTTTTTTCTGGATTTATCCGCACATTTAGCCATCATCTGCTTTTTAAACCAGCTATTAAACCTTCGCCAAGCCAGCATTTGTAATCTCTGGTAAACTTATTTACTCCCAGGAAATTACTTTTTTTAAAAACTCTTGATTTGAAACTGATTTAAAAAGTAACATTTTAGTTTCATAGTAATGGAAATGCAAAGGATGAATGTTAAAGCCTCGGTTATGTCACTGTTTACTGCTGCAGATGCAACTGGTGGGAAACGGCATTGTTTCAATGCTTCTGTGTTCATTTTCACTTTTGGTGACAGGCACCAAAAAAGTGCTAAAAAGGTTTGTTTTTACAGAAAGTTCACCTTTTGGCTAACTCAGTATAAAACCCAACACGCACTGCAGTGTGTTTGTGTGTGTGTGTGTGTGTGTGCATTGTAAACTGGGACAGGCTCCTTCGGTTAGTGTCAGTTCTCTGCTCGCTGTGTCTACCCCCTCATTTTTAGGAAGCAACATTTCTCCATTTTGTCAGATCAACCACTGGAAAAGTGTTACAGTGGTACAGTATGGCAGCAGCTAAATATTCAGGTTGTATGGTTATCTCTTTTTGGAGATGTTTATGCTTTTTGTCAGGTTGAATGGATGTTTTTTGATACAGACCCGTCTTTGTTGTGCTTTTCCATGTTCCGTGTCTCAGCCTACATGTTTCTACCACTGGCCTCCCTCTGACCTCTGTAGCCAAAGAAACTTACATTTAACATTGTCTTATTTGAGATTTTTCTTGATACATTTTATACGTTTTATATAGGTTGACGTGTTACTTGTGAACCTGTTTTTGTTAAAGTATAAATAAAGCTAATAATTTGATCTGCTATGTTGGTTTGTGACCACATCTCTGAAGATCACTGCACATAAGACACTAAGGTTGAAGAGACTAAATGTAAAATGTAACAACACAACTCAACACATGATGAAGATAATGTTATGGCGATTTCATATGCATGCTTCTTATATTAAATAGTTCATATGCAAGTTTCATCCTTTATGCTGAATATGTCAAAGGATGAAACTTGCATATGAACTAATTAATATAAGAAGCATGCATATGAAATCGCCATAACAATAACATGCTGAGTATGAAGATGCAGGATTTAAGTGATTCTGAATATGGTTAAATATTTCACAAGCTCCCCATCTACTGGGATTTTCACACACAACTGTTTCCAGGGTTTACAGAGAATGATCAGGGGAGCAGGAAATGTCTCGTTGATGTCAAAGGAGAATGGACAGACTTGTTGGAGATGCAACAGGAAGGCAACTCGGCGGGCACAGAGCAGCATCTTCTGATGGATACTTCCACCAAGAGGATGCACCATGTCACAAAGCTCACATCATCTCCTGCTTCCTTCATCATGAGTTCACTGCACTCCAATGTCCTCCACAGTCAGCAGATCTACATCCAACAGAGCAGCTTTGGGATGTGGTGGAACAGGAGATTCTCATCATGGATGTGCAGCAACTGTGTGATGCTTTGAGTCAATATGGAGTAAAATTTTTCCAACACACACCTGCTAGTAGCAAGGTAGACCTGTGTTTTCAGAAGTTTGCTATCATCTGCAGTAAGTTGAAAGGAATGGTGGGCATGTTTTAGGATGTAATTATTGTAATAAAATATGGTTTAAAAAGCTGCGATGGCCTGGTGACCTGTCCACGGTGTGCCCCGCTTCTGACCTGAGGCGCTGCTGGGAAAGGCTCGAGTTACCTGAGACCCTGAGTTTGATAAGCTGTTAGGAAAATAGATGGTTTAAAATGGTAAAAATGAAATAAATTGTATATTAAAAGAAAAACAAGTGGAAGATCACACATAAATCATACATACTTTTTTTCCCACAGCCAAATGGGTTTTTGCATAAGGGAACTTTCTCATTTTAGGAACGTATTTATTTTAGGAAAAAAACTGGAAACAGATAAACTTTTAATACCGTTTACTTCATAAAAAGAATAAATTTAATCTCATCTGTATCTGCATTTCATCTTAGTCATTCTGTGCATGTTGAAAACAGAACTTGTCTACCTCGTAAGGATGAGAGGGGAAATAAATCTTTAAAACGATTATGATGTTTATTATTCTTAATTTTAGTAGCATTAATATTAGTAGTAGTTGTAGCATAATCAAAAGAATATATTATCAAAGTCCATTTCCACTTTAAACAGCACGCGCCTTTGTCAGAGACAAACCCCTATCCACCAATCATGTCAGTGAATATGCTCTCTCGTCCAATAGAAAAGCACGTTGTTTAGATGTGGGCGGAGACTAAACTTACAAACCGTTGTGAACACCGTCTGGCGTTTACCGCAAAGATTTGCCAGTAGAAGCTGTAAATATGTAGTTTATTCTTTCATAGTGTTCGAACAACAAAGTTATTATTTCAACCCACCATAAACGCGAATCTTCGCGCTGTAGTTTATTTTCCTCTTAAAGCAACAATGATGTTACAGTGATGTAGCAAGTCACCTGTTGAATGTTTTGTTTACATCTGGCGTCTGTGCTAGCATGTTGGTAATCTTCTTCCAGCATTACGTTTGCTTCAGATTGACTAGTTATTTGAACTGTTTTCGACAACTTTCCCGCTATGGATACAGGTTAGAAATGTTTCCTAAGTAGTTAAAAGCTACCCTCAACAGGTTTAGTCATCGATTAACGACAGCTGAAGATCACCTTAAACACGTGACTGATGTTTGAGAACATGAGCTAATAACCAAGGATTATATCAGTTTGAGGTGAGCTATAGTTTATATAAAAATAATCTGAAAGTCCTACTTCTTGATAAATCTGTTGTCATACTTACATTTTTCCTCTTCGTTGGTCCAGTTAAAATATAATGATGGTGGGTTTGATCTGTGTTTCCAAGCCTCTCAGAAATGTGATGTACCACAGTTCAAACCAGGAGAGATCTCCTAGATGGACAGCTGGTAGAAGAGCTGTTGCTGGCAGTCTCAGTCCACAGTCCAACAACTCGAAGGTGATATTCACATAGAGGACTTTTATCCATGAAATATGAACATTTACTGAGGTACACAATACTATCAGCAAAAGCTACAACAGGTCAGTCTTCCTCACCTGTGTTGTTCCCTGTTAAGTGTGCCTCATCACAGATGGAGTCTGTCTCTGCGAGGACAAAGCTGGGCTGTATGCGACAGGAGAATGCGGGCCTGACTTTGCAGGATGAGCAGCTCATTCGTGATCTGGATGCTTTGCAGAATGAATTGGCTGCTTCCAAGTCACAGGTATGACACTCATCCCCACCCAGGATTGATTTAAAATACATTATTAAGATTATTAGCTTAATAAATAAGCCAATTCCCAAAATAGTTTACTGTGTATCGGAAACAACAGAAAACTAATACTGAATTAACAATAGAAGGTAGAAAACATGAACAGGGGTTAAAATCTTGATCTCATCTGGAATTTTATGGTAGCAGTAGGTCTCAGAAAGGTGGGGACAGGTCCAGATCTGGAGAGGGGCGCTTAGGAGAGAAAGAGTTATCAGGTTTTGATGCATCCTTTGGATGAAGAAATAAAGTCTCATCAGTGAGCATACGTGTTTGTTCTTGGCTTGTTACCAGGTCTGTTTAGCTCCTCAAGGGTTGCATCTGAAAAAATGAGGGTAATAACGCTCACACATGGCAGGCCTGCAGAACCATACACTTATAGAACTGGCCTACAACTAACTACTTGTGCAGTCATGACTGGGAATTATTTTTCCATCACAAAAGGCACTCACATACAGAGGAGGCGTGGCTAAATCTAAAATTGAATATAAAGAAGGAGCTGAGGAATATCGGCCCAAAACGTCTGAGCTGCAACAAAGTAATCAGCGTACTATTCATATTGATGATAAATGAACATATAATATGTTGAATTTATGCATTGACAGAGTCAGTTCTGCCAGCATCCTTGCTGTTGCTATGGCAACAGGGTTGCTTTTGACCTGGATGGTGTGTTTAAATCCTTCATATTTCTGAATGTCTGATCTGTCATGGTGACGTAGCTGCTCAGCAGGGTTTCTCCATGCTGGTCTGAGGCTGCTAACTCCACCCTTTTTATGTGAACGCACTGATGGACTCACCGAGTTGATAACCAGCTTCGTAGTAGCGCTTATCCAGATCCTGAATGTCCGTGTAAGCCTTCCCAGACACAGTGATATTGGGAGTGTGTTAATCTCGCTTTGTAGTGCAGACCTCTGGACTCCTGTGAAGCCATGCTGCTGTGATGGATGCAGGATGTGGTTCAGCATCATCCTCCTGGTCTTCCTGGATGGAGCAGATGTTGCTCTGAAGCCTCCGTGTACTTTCCAGCATTGATGGAGCTTCACAGATGTGGAAGCTGCTCACGGCATAGACACTAATGCCCCCCCATCCCATCAGAGATGCACTGAGGACACGCTGGATGCTCCCTCTGCTCTTTACTCTGCAGGACACACCGTCCATGCTGTCCACACAGAACATGTTCATGTTCATCCAGGTTTCCACTTTGTCTCAGAATATTTAAATGAACTTTGGTCCAGAGAAAACAGGGATGCTTCTGGATAATGTTCACGTGTGGCTTCTACTTTGCATGATAAAGCAAGTTTCCATAACATTACACCATTTTCTAAATGGTGTATAACATGTCTTCCTGTCTGATGATAGAGCTTTATTCTGTATCATTGTCTCTTAACACAATTTATTTGCACCATAAACTGTGTTAAGAGACAATAATTTTGGGGTTTGTGTGGCAGAATAATCCCTGGGTTTTATTATTTAATACAATATCACCTGAAGGCTTGAAGATCACAGGTCTCTGTCCTGCTTTACTTCTCTGAGAGGCTCTGCCTCTCTTATCTGCTCCTTTTTTATATCCAGTCAGGCCTCTGATTTGTTTTTAATCAGGATAATTGGGTGAAATGTCTGTTTGATAAACAGACAGTAACTTCTAGATGTGATGTCCTTGTTTTCCTCTACAGGCCCGGCTCAGTGGCGTGAGGACAGGGGTTAATAATGGTGTGACCAGCATGAGTGAAGAGATTCGTCACCTTGAAACAGAGCTGGAGGCTCAAAGCAAAAGACTAATGTAACCACATCACTTCAGTGTATACTTATTTACATGTTCGCAGTGATATTCTCATTGAGATGGACACTCCTGGTTTACATCATACCTTGTTTTAACATTTTTTTGAGCCCATGTTTGAACCCAGCACAATCTAGCAGTAAGCTGGTGTTATCTGTGTCCTTCAGGGCAGCAGAGCTGAGGGCAGAGTGTTGTCAGGAAGCTGCAGCTCACAGTGAGATTGTGGTGGAAACACTCAGAGAGGAGCTGAAGACACTCAGAGAGGAGCTGAAGACACTCAGAGAGGAGCTGGACAGCAAAACAGTGCTTGGAAAAAGGTGATGCTTCTATCTGTGCTCGTTTAGTTAAGGAAGAGGTAACATGGACGCAACCACAGCATTAATAAGAAGCTCTGCAGGCAGCAGCAACACGAGCAGCAACACAGATGCTCTCTGTCCTCTTTCCACACCAATTTAATAGGAGCAGAGCCCCTATAGCTTCCAACCAATCACACCTCCTAAATATTTCACTTTGATTGACAGGGCTGTGATATGTGAGCATCCTACATGTTCAGGGACACTCTGTAAATGTCACAACAAGCCATTATTAGTTAGTTCATTATGGTGGTTGGTATTGGTGGTGTTGTTAAGCTAATAGGATCTATTTTAGGATTTATTTTACAGGGATTTGGTGACACTGCTGTAGATATTAATATGGATCTGGAACTCACTAACCCTTGTGCATCATCATGGACATTTTTGTAAATTTAGGCAAATTTTTATTTGTCAATCTGCTCAATTTGGTTTTGACAATACGGCAAAATTCCTCAATGAAAAACTCGACACAAATCATCAAATTAAACTTTTAATTTGACAAACATAATCTAATGTACAGGCCTGGATCGGAGATGATTGGATGTTTTCTATAAAAATGAACTTCTGATGTCACAGACTGAATCATTGCAGTGTTTTAATCTCGAGAAGTGCATTTAAAAAAGTGTGTTTAATGTGAGGGCAGGACAAAAACAGCAGTAATATTTAGACATTTATATGGTTAAAATTCTTAAAGTCTGTAAATGTTTGGTAGTTTCGAGCAGAGACAAAGTTTTTCAATGAATTTCTGCTGATAACGTAAACATATCAACCTGTTTGATGGCTATTGGAATGACTGATGAGGTGGATCAATAAAACAGAAGCTGGGGATCAATAGTGATGATGTGGAAATATAAACATGCTGGTGAAAGTAGAAACATGCTGCTTTGGAATGATGAAGCACATAGACGACCATCAGCAGCCCTGATACGCCACATCGTGGGGACATAACACATCATGGGGACATAGCGCATCACGGGGACATAACGCATCACGGGGACATAGCACATCACGGGGACATAACGCATCACGGGGACATAGCACATCACGGGGACATAACGCATCACGGGGACATAGCGCATCACGGGGACATAATGCATCACGGGGACATAGCACATCACGGGGACATAACGCATCACGGGGACATAGCGCATCACGGGGACATAGCGCATCACGGGGACATAGCGCATCACGGGGACATAACACATCACGGGGACATAACGCATCACGGGGACATAACGCATCACGGGGACATAACGCATCACGGGGACATAACGCATCACGGGGACATAGCGCATCACGGGGACATAGCGCATCACGGGGACATAGCGCATCA
>JBAMHV010000008.1:2355403-2366461 GCA_037177535.1 Pseudomugil gertrudae
GATAGATAGATAGATAGATAGATAGATAGATAGATAGATAGATAGATAGATAGATAGATAGATAGATGGATGGATGGGGGGGTTGTCTCTTTATGGGGGACTTTGCTGATTCCAATAATAACTTGTGTTTCAGAAAGGGGGCGTGGCCTCTGGTTTCCAGCATGTGGTGACCAATGACATGAACGTGAAACGTCTGCTGCACGTTAAGGGTCGCCGGGTCATTCGAGCAACTGAGGTAGACATGTCCTGGTCCAGCTTCAACAAAGGAGACTGCTTTATCATCGACTTGGGAAAGGTGAGCTTCATGTGGGCAAATTACAGACACACACCACTTGTGACTCACCTTCTTGGTCACACCCTTCTCCCTTCCTGCCACTCCCAGACAAATAGGTTTGACTGGTAGTCGACAGCGTCCACACCCGGACTGCACTGGGACACCTTAAGCCCAGCCCCTCCCATGCGTTTCTGTTGTGTTGTAACTGTCTGTATAATCGTGCTGTTTTTCTGTGTGAGGTTTTTACCTGTCTCTACACGGCACTCTTCTCAGAGTGTATAGACGCCTGTTTTCCCCCTCACCCTTCCTTCCCTCTTGTTCCTACTCTCCTCTGTAAAGGTGGTGTGCCTCAGTCATCCTGTATTTTTAAATGTTTTCTTCGTGTAATCTTGGATTAGGCTGTACTGGAACAGAATTTGGTTACACAAGAACCTGAAATTCAAGCTGATGACCATGTGGAATTTATTTACCACCGGTCTGCATTGGTCTACCTCTGCTAACAACTTATTTCCCCGTCTGGTTGCTCATGTTGTTGCAGGGGACCAGAGATTAACACACTGTGAGACATAAACAATCCCTAGGACGTCACACAAACACTTGTTTCTCATATTTATGTTCATTCAAAGTCTTTACTGTAGAGAAATTCACGTTTTATCGCATTAGGAGATGAAAGGTGTGTCAGGAACAAACAACTGAAAGGTCTCGTATCCAGCCTTGGTTCTGGTTCTGGGCTGCTTGTTTCCCTGCACACAGTGGTACTGCCAGCTTTCCTGCTGCCACAAAAACAAAACACTGTAGAAGAAAAAACACAGTTGATAAAGACTAAAGACCGTTCATGCTTCCTTATTCTTCTAAACGGTGTGGCCGCCCTCATACTTTGCCGTGCAGAGGTTAGAGTTCACCTCCACATTTTGACACTGGTTGGTAGCAGTAGTTATGGACACTCTCACACAGCCTCTCTGCAAACACTCCTGCCACATAAGCACTCAGAGACCGCAGACCTACACCAAACATCTCATTTTGACCCATTTCCAGCCTATGTTCTAGTCCATTCATTTTATGTACATGAACCATTAGATTCCCAGTTTCACTGGTAATGAAGCCACAGTAACTGGGCTGTATTGTGGTATTAGTTGCATGTTTAGATCTTAATTTGCTCTCTTCCAAGGATGACTTATTTTTTATGTTTTGGATGGTAGTGTGCAGACATTTTGCCAGGATCCAGATCTGTCTTTGACATGTTGTAAAACCCGTTAGGAACGTCTCCTGGATTTTATGGCCAAGCACCATTTAAATGCATATATACTGAAAATGGCCTCACAATGACACATAATCATTTTAAACATCCGGATGGGGATCCGGATCACTCCCAAAACCAGAATCTAAGTTAGACCGAGACCCGTTCTCAGGAAAACATCATGAAAATCCCTCCAGTGGTATCTGTGTAAAGTTGCAGACAGGCAGATAGATGCTGGTAGACACAGACGCCACAGCCTTGGCACAGGTAATTACAACCATACTGGTAAAAATAAGGAACCAGAGCCCCATTGGTTTATGTAAGCTTTATGTGTGAAAGGCAATGTGAGGTTCTGAACTTCCTGAGTCCTGATTGGCTGATTATGACTCATCATCAGTGTACTCTCTGACAGGACAGTGTATTATGAACCTTTAATGTCTTTGTGATGGTGTACAGTCAATATTAGAGTCACATAATTTGATTTTTGTTGCATTTCCTGTATATTTTTCTTAATAAAACTTATTTTTGTGAAGTTCTTGGTAAATTATATATTAAGACTAAATGGATTGTAACAAACAATGTTGTAATATTGCTAAAGTCATCCTCCCAGCGGGTGGAGGGTATGTCAGTAATAATGCCATCTAAGGCTGTACTTGGTCTTTTCTGGCTTCCTGCAGGACGTGTATCAGTGGTGCGGCAGTGAGTGTAACCGCTTCGAGCGACTGAAGGCCTCTGAAGTCGCCATCGGCATCAGAGATAATGAGAGAAACGGCAGAGCGAAGATTCACATGGTGGAGGAGGGCGACGAGCCGGGGGAAGTCGTTCAGGTAAACAAACATTCCTCGCTTCTCTCTCGTTCTCCTGATAAATATCATCAAACTTGAACCTCAAACGGGTTCTTAACAGAGCAGAAGTGCCATGTGTAATTGAAGCATTTCTCCTGCTGCTGAGTTAGTCAGCGTGGGAACGAGCGGACACAATGGCATCCTTTGTAAGGTGCCGTTTCTGTGCCATGCTGGCATTGCAAACACTTCCTTTACATTGAGAGAAGCCTAATGAGACTGAGTAGAGGGAGGTTTTCAGCTCAAAGGGCCTATTTTAGGTTTGAAAGAGACTCCAGGACAGAATCATTTGTTTCTGTTGTTCATTCTTTAACTGAATATACAAAATAATACTTGAACAAGTGCTAACTGTGATGAATCTCCCTGCCTGTCAGGCTCTAGGGGAAAAGACCAGCATTGCTCCCAGCACTCCGGATGATGACAAGGTGGATACCTCCAACAGGAAGAAGGGCGCTCTCTACATGGTGAGGAAAACAAGACATGGCATGTCCTCATTCACAACTGCTCTTATGACAAACTTTGTTTTTAACTTCTACTTACAAGCGTTTACAAGGATTGCAATATCCAGGAAAACCTTTGCATCTAGGATTTGTTTTTATTCCAGAACAAATCCTACAAACACTCTTATGAACACCTGAGTGCTGCTGACTTATTCAGACACTCAGTGTTTATGTTCTTTCTGCTTTTCAGGTCAGTAAACGACAGTATTATAATGACAGTATTGATACACTTTATAGTCCTATCAGGCCTGCGGCATCATGTCTTGGACACTATAGTGAAGACAGGGGTGATGCTGTCAACTGATCACCACCTGGTGGTGAGTTGGCCCAGATGGTGGGTGAGGGTGCTTGGTAGACCCGTTGTTTGGGTCAGTGTTCTGTTCCTCTTTGTTGAGATGTGGCTGTAAGGCAGCCTTTCTCAAAGTGTGGTCCCCAGACCACTATTGGTCCGTGAGCGCCCCCTGGTGGTCCGCAAGGTGAACGACAATCTGAATCTATTTGAATTAACTGGAAACGTTGTCACACTGAGTTTTGACACCAAACCTGTCTTATAACTGAATAACTATGAAGCAGTGGTTTAGGACAGGGTCACTTAAAAGAAGAAAAAATAAAATAACAGATATTTTACAATAAAAATATTATATTAGCATTTTGTTCCAGGGCTGTTTAGAGTCAGGTGGTCCGTGAATGTCTGTTGTAAAGATTAAATGGTCCTTGGACTGAAAAAGTTTAAGAAACACTGCTGTAAGGTCATTGGTGCCTTTCATAGCAGAACTAATTGATGGACACCAGGAGTGAGGGATGAAGCTGAAGGAGTCCTGCCAGCTTTTTTGGCCTCTGGAGGCTGGTTTCAGCAGATTAAGTGGAAAACACCTTTGGCTTTTGCTGAAGTAAAAACTCGGGCATGGAAGGAGTTCAGTGGAAAATGAATGAAAACCAGTTTCAAATGGCTTTGAGGAGATCCTGATCTCCCTGAAGCTTCCTCTGATCAATAGTTTTTTTGAAGTCCAAATCTACTGTGGAGGATTTTCATACTGATGCATTTGCACATTATTTCACAGTGCAAATAAAGGATGAGCTCACATAACAATGCATTCTGGTTTATTGACCCTTTTTCTGTTTAGATCTCAGATGCCTCTGGAACCATGAAGGTGACGGAGGTGGCAGCGTCCAGTCCCTTCAAACAGGCCATGCTGTCTCCTGAGGAGTGCTACATCCTGGACAACGGAGTGGACAACAACATCTTTGTATGGAAAGGTGTCCAAATCATCACAATCTCAACAATTCATCATAAAATTTTGTTTCCTTGCTGTGTATCTAAGCGGCGATAACTTAAGTTTCCTTGCCTTCTCATTGTCACCTGACTCCAAACAGGTCCCAAAGCCAATGCATCAGAGCGTAAAGCAGCCATGTCTGCTGGGGAGCAGTTCATTAAAGACAAGGGATACAACAATAAGACGCAGGTAGGGCTGACTCATGCTTCATCACTCAAGTGGACACCAGTTATTCTTTGCCAGAGCATAACTAGCTGAAGAATTTGCCTTGCAGATCCAGGTCCTTCCTGCAGGAGGTGAGACTACGCTGTTTAAGCAGTTCTTCAATAACTGGAAGGACAAGGATGAGACTACAGGCCCCAGTAAGGCGTATGCCATTGGCCGCATAGCCAAAGTGAAACAAATTCCCTTTGATGCCTCCTCCCTACACTCCAACAAAGCTATGGCAGCTCAGCATGGTATGGTGGACGATGGCAAGGGGAAGGTCCAGGTAGGAACGTGTTAAAACTGCACAGACATGCCCCAGTGAAACAAGTTTTGTTTACAGAAGCAAGGACAGATTGTGGTCAGGTTGAAAATGCCAACCTCTGAAATGTGATTGGACACCTCAGATGAGACCTCAGGTGATTGACAGGCTCCTAACCTAAAGGAAGAAGGCTGGTACCACTACACCAGTTTGAAGTCGATTTTAAAGTAGTTTCCAAAATAGTCTTCCTTCAAAACCTTAAATTTTTGAGTGCACATTTCTAGAAAAGACCTTGTCTATGTGCATCAATAATGCTATGTAATACTAACTTAATTATTTGTCCTTCGAGCCGGAACGAACCAGCGACCTAAGAATCAATAATGAAAGAGTATGACCTTGATAAATGCGAAGAGACAGGAAGTGAAGAACCAAGACGTACTCTGAGTTTTACACTTGCCAGCATGCGGGTGAATCCACTTGGCGGTTCAAGAGTGTCACGTAATCCGATCGTTCCCGACCGCAAGCAGATCCACTCCGAATAAATTAAATGTTTTTTTCATGTCAATCAAAAACCATCACTTAAAAAAAATCCAATATTCTAATGTAACCTGTCTGGAAGAAAAATAATTAATATACATGATCTGATTTAATTACAAATACTTAGAAGATAGAGTCATAACTGCTACAAAGAGTTTTATAATCTATATTTAGCAAAACGAGAGTATACAAATATAAAACATGTATTGTTTTAATTATAAAAGAATGTATCCAAATATTGGCCCATTGTGAGCTGTGATTGGCTCCAGCCCCCTGTGCAGGGAAAAGCAGTAGAAAATCAGTGGATGGATGGATGGATCCAAATACTTGCAGCAGTATAATGCATACAGGAAATTTATTTCTTTTGTAGTTTTCTCACACCTAAGGTTTATTTTTATTTCACACACTGATGAAAATAAGTTCAAGGACTTTGACACTTTTATAGATTTACATCGCTAGGCTTCACACTTTATTCATCTCATATCACACCTATTAAAATTACAATGACATAATCACAAAGCTTTGGTCCTTTTATAGACGACTTGCTGAGGATAAAAAACACCTAGGGTTAGGTTATATGATGAGCTAAGACTTGTGTCCATACATAAGCGTAAAAGGACTCATAGGTAGTCAGTCACACTGATGATTAATGCAGATGATCATTTTATTTGTCAGGGAAATGTGATCATGATCAGATCTTATCTGACGTTTATCAGATGGTTCAATTCAATTTGATATAACTTTATTTATATAGCCAAGTATCACAACAGAGTCGTCTCAAAGGGCTTCACACACAGTTGATCATACAATAGCAAACATAACACACAATAAACACAAGTTATGACTATACTAAACTAAGCAGACCAAGGACATCCCTGTGCTTAGACCCTCCTTCTCGGTAAGGAAAAACTCCTAAAAGGTTCAATTGATTTTCATCTTTTTGAAAATAAAGACTTTCCAAACTGTGGAGTCAAACAATTAGTGAGCATTTGTCTCTTTTTCTAAATGTTGTGTGTATCGGCACCATAGGATCCTGATTCATTTAAACAAGAGGCCAGCAAGGCTGCAAGTTGATTTTAAAGTAGCTGCAGCAGGAATCCTGATTTTCTATGGGAACATATGAGAATGAAGAGAAACAGAGCTTGTTTTACCTTTGTTTATGAAGATCAGAACCCATCTTCAATGTGAGCAGCCTGACAGCTCCCAACATGGAGAGTCCAGTTTACCACCACCACAAGATTAACCTAAACTGACCCCCCTACCACCACACCCAGCTCCTTACACTGCACCCCATGACAACCAACTTACCTTTCTATGAACCCTTTTGAACTTGTAAATATTTCCACCTGGGTATCCATGTTATTCATGTAAACATGTTTTATTTGTCTGTCTAATGAGACCACAGTTATCACAGCAGTATACATGAGTGTGTGTTAGAAACAGGAAGACACTAATGCTAATCGAGCTCCAGCACTGCGTTTAGAAGGATTATGCTCTGGTTCTCAGATCTGGCGTGTGGAGAATGGTGAAAAAGTGCCTGTGGAACCAGCTAGCTACGGTCAGTTCTACGGTGGAGACTGCTACCTCATCCTCTACAGCTACAGACAGGGCAGCCGGGAGCAGCACATCATATACACCTGGCAGGGCCTGAAGTGCACACAGGATGAACTGGCAGCTTCAGCGTTCCTCACAGTGAAGCTGGACGACTCAATGGGAGGATCACCTGTTCAGGTTAGAACTGACCCACGGATGCTTTCACACCACAAACAGAAACAGTGTACACCCAGACAGTGAGTTGGAATAAGCTGAATACGATGCAAATATGACAGAAAGTTACGATTAACCCCGTTATCAGTTAGTCCCGACATACTTAAATTCTACTAAGATAGTTTTTCCTAAAATAAAAAGTCATACTGGAGTTAGTGGTCAGAAACATGGACAAGAAAATGCAAAAGCTTTTGGAACAACATAGTTTGCCAGGATAACCAGCAGAGGGCAGTCTTTTATTAAATATCAAATGTGGCCTGAATACAAATATGCAGAATGACATGAGTCACTGACTCTTTGTTGGTGAAGATTATAATTCAAAAGCATTCATTATAAACTTTCAGCAGTTTAAGCAGCTGCCTTAAATGTGGATTTCTTAGATTTTTCTATTTATAACAAAAGAGTCACTTTCCATGAGAAGCATTTGGGAGCCATGTAACATCAGGAAAATGATTTCAGACGGGGCATTTTATTGTTACAACATAATACACAGACCACATCAGAATTTAGGTATTTTTGACCACTTAATCACATCTACAGCTAGCTTTGTGTGAAAACTCCAGTAGCTTTCCAGCAGTTTCTGAAATTCTCACACCAACAACATGCCACGGTTAGTCACTTCTGTTTTCCTCATGCGGATGCTCAGTTTGAAGCAAGTGGTCCTCATCGTGTCTGTGTAGAGCTGCTGTCGTGTGATTGGCTGAGGAGATATTTGTTGTCAGAAAAAGTTAACAGGTGAAGCAGATTAAGTGTGGTAAAAAAAAGCAAACTTGTGCTATGTGGAAGTGGCAGAAGTAGACTCCAGGCTTCGCTTGGGTTTATTCTTTCTGCAGTTACAGAAAGCTTTTTCTAGATGGAGTCATGTTAGTGCTTCATCTTCTTCTGTGTTTTCTGTTTTATGATACCACTTAGGCTGAAAATAAGTTTGTTTGTGTCCACAGGTGAGAGTAACTCAGGGTCAGGAGCCTCCTCACCTGATGAGCCTGTTCCAGGGAAAACCCATGATCATTAACAGCGGAGGAACATCACGCAAAGGGGGGCAGTCAAAGACCGACAGTACTCGCCTCTTCCACATCCGGCAGAGTTCTTCCCGCATCACCCGGGCTGTGGAGGTGAGTTAGCTGGGAGCTTATTGGTTTATATATAGAAGAGGAGCAGATGTCTTCATCTTTCCTGTTGCCTACATCCTCAGGTCGGAGCCTCTGCTTCTAAGCTAAACACCAACGATGTGTTTGTGCTAAAATCCCCGAGCGCCCTGTTTGTGTGGAAAGGTTTGGGTGCCAGCGATGAAGAGATGGCAGCAGCCAAGCACGTGGTGGGCTTTTTGGGTGGGAGTGCCACTAATGTGTCAGAGGGCAAGGAGCCAGGTGGGTATCCAACAGATAATGAACAAATTATGTATTTATTGATCTTCCATTATGTCAAGAATGTGTAACATCTGATTTTGACGTAACTAAAGCTGCTCTGCTCGGATAGTCCTCAGAACCAAGCAGCTGCAGCGCTTCTGAAATGATGCTGCATTTTATTACCAAGCCAAAGAAGCTATGATTCACTTCCTGTTTAAACTAAACATGGAGCAAACAGCTTTGTATCCAACAGATGTTGTGTTTTTCTCCCTTTGCAGATGCTTTTTGGTCCGCTCTGGGTGGCAAAAAGGAGTACCAGACCTCAAAGAGTCTGCAGAGCACGGTCAGACCCCCACGACTGTTTGGCTGCTCCAACAAAACTGGACGGCTCATTGTAAGATCGGAATTTGCTCTGGTATAAGAAATATGTTGCTCTGATAGGATTATTTTATCAATAAACTGTGATACACACAGGTGGAAGAGGTACCTGGAGACTTCACACAGTCAGATCTGGCCACTGATGATGTCATGATCCTGGATACCTGGGACCAGGTAAGACAGCTGTTGTTTGATGAGACAGGGTTATTTATTTATTGTGTCATATTTTTCTGTGAACTGCGGGATTAATGCATGTCTCCTCCTGCAGCTCTTCCTTTGGGTTGGCAATGATGCTAATGACGAGGAGAAGAATGGAGCTCCTAAAATAGGTTTGTGTTTGTACACTTTTCTTATGAAAGGAAGTTCATGTGTTTGGGAACATTGCTCAGCGTTGTCTTCAGCCTATAAAAATAGTAATATTGATCAAATAATTACGTTCCTCTGCAAATGAAAAGTCCCTTTCATGTCCCATTTTCACCAATCACACCACAAACACCGCCATTTTCCTTTTCTTCATGCATGAATTATTGAAATAACACAGTCTGAAACATTTCTACATTTTTCTAACATATCATATGTGACTTCTACATACATGTACAGTGATACTTTTTTATTTCCAAAACATATTTTACTTCAGTTGTTTTTAATGTCCCGCAACCCGGGCTCTGGGAACAAGCGGTAGAAAATGGATGGATGGATGGATGTTTTTAATGTCCAAACTTTATTGTTTCCCCTGTCATGCAGCAAAGGACTATGTGGACTCGGACCCCTCTGGTCGTAAGGGACTGCCCATCACCACCATCAAACAGGGAGCCGAGCCTCCCACTTTCACTGGCTGGTTCCAGGCCTGGGATCCCAAGATGTGGGAGACGGACCCATTGGATAGAATCCGTGCCCGTTTCTGAACACAGCTCCTCCTTTCGCCCTGACTTTTTACCTATCAAGCACTCCAAACTGCCTCCCCCTTCCTCCGCTTCACTCTAATTCCTAAGTGCCAATACCAATCACAGTTATCAGGCTGAACCGCTGCCATCATGTCTTACATCCCAGTGCAATTTACTGGGCTTTAAAGGAAGAACGCATCATGTTAGAATCCAAGAAATGTGTTTTACTGGTAGAAGTGATTTGTTGATCTTTTACATCCAATGCTTGTTGCCTTTACATCTGCAAGGAATACTGAAGAGTAATTTAAAAAGTTGGAGATTTCCGTTGTGACGGTCTCTTTCTGTGGAGTACTGTGTTTAAAAACAAAAGAATATTCTTTCTTTTTGTCTCCATTATGGCCTCAGAGCTTATTCCTTGGCCCTACATGTGCGTATGTGTCTTTGGTACTGCAGCGGGTTGCATGCTGGACTTTTCGGTTTTGTATTCTTTGCTTGTGAATTTTAAAAGACGCATTAATTGTCTGCCCCTTTTTAAATGATCCTGAAATGTTCAGATGGCTTCCAAATAAAGCTCCAAATATTTTAAAGACTTTGTTGTGTGATAATTTGTTACGGATTAGGATGCACACACCATGATGGAGCCCAGTTCATTTTCTCTGATTTAAAAAAAATGTTTATTTAAAAAAAAGGAGACAACCATTTAGGCAAATTCAGTCACTTGTGGCGTTCCCCATGGATCCGTCCTGAAGCACCTCCTCCTTATGATCTATATACTTCTCTCATCAATCAGTCCCCTTTACTGTCTTTGCAGGGGTACAATATCGTTATAGCAGCTCTTATGTCAAGATAAATAAAAAGAATAAATAGTATACACAATGTGACACATAAACATACTATACTGATAAAATAAGGATAAATAACTACAATAAAAACTAAAGAAGTTCCAAACTGCTGCGACCTCGTGCTCCGCCATCATCTACTCTTATTCTTCTCTCATATTCTGTGTTAAGCAAGCAGAATGATAGTCTGGCTGCTGTGTAGTGCTGTGACTCACACATAATGCAGTCACATTGTTGTAGTGTCACAATGCGTGATGGAACGATGTGAGGAGGTGAAGCGTGGACTCAAATGCTGGCAGGAGGCAGACTGATGGATCAGAACATGCTGGTCCCGTAGCAGAAGGGTGAAATGTTGGAGCACCTTCCACATTGCGAGGAGTTTAACATATTTATGGGAAGAGAGTTGGCCACTGTTCTACCACTGCTTGAGACCCCCCGTCCAAGAGGGACACATCCGTAAAAACAGAGACATGGAACATAACTCTGCTCAGAGGTACCTCCTCAGATAAAGCTGCTTTTCCATTAGTGCCAACTCTACTCTACTTTACTGACCCGGCAGTACTCTACTCTACTGGTTTTCCATTACAAGTCCAGATTATAAGTCCTCTAATATGGGAGGGGTCCCCCCACGCAATGCGTGCCACATCTTACTGGATAAAAACAAAAAGAAAAACTTGATGGCAGCAAACTGATTTGATGAGCGTGAGGCAGTGG
>JBAMHV010000008.1:2370570-2380989 GCA_037177535.1 Pseudomugil gertrudae
ATATGCATATGCAAGAGTAGTGCAAAGTTTGTATTAAAATGTATAAAACTGAGAAAAACCCTCCAGATGAGTGAATAAATGTCCATAAGCTGTTCTCATTCTCAGCAGCGTGTAAGAATAGAGTGAAGGACAATGTGTTGGCATCCCGCTGAACCTCTGACATGATGAAAGCCATGATGATTTAAATAGCCCTGCAGGCTGTGTGTCCGCGCGCGCAGCAGCGATAACCCGCATTAGCGGCGCTGTTGTTGCACTGCGGTGGCGCTCCACGGATCTTTCCCCCGCTCTGTGGCTGTTCGGGGGATAAAGCTGCTTCAGTCATGTGATTCCACTTTTTTTTCCTCTTCCTTCGAAGTTGAAAGGCAGGAGCAGAGAGCGCTAGAGGGGCCCACTTTGCCTTCCTGCTCTACGTGGATGCAACGTTTTCGCCCTTTCTCAGCCACATTTCTTTCCCGCTCACACATTATTTGTTAAATCTTCGCCATGGCGGGGGCCATTATTGAAAACATGAGTACCAAAAAGTTGGTGATAATGGGAGTTACTCTGCTATTGTTTCAGGCGTTTGCCTTCATGGTCGGCGGTTTAATTGGTAAGTCTTGTTCCTTTTCTTCATCTCTTACTTTTAATGTCCTGTTTTCCTAAGCTAACCATCGGCTGAGCACGCGCGTGCCTGTTGAAATGTCCGCAAACTAAACTAAAACAGCCGAAATGAAGGAAAAGTTTTGATTAGTGTCGCTAGTCATCCTTCCCAGGGAGTGTGTATTGTTTTCATTACGACTTGACAGTAACTTTTAACTATATTTTTTATTTATTTACTTGTTAATTTTAATGAACCGAAGCTCGCGCGAGCCACTAACCGCAGCTAAATCACTGCTTCGGTTCCAGGTGTTCTTTGCTGCCTTCATGGCACAATCATTAGCTTTAATTTTCCCAACATATCCCAAAAACATCGCACTTTATGGGTTAATTTTCTCAGTTTTGTCGACACCATTGCTCTAAACTACACCCAACCTTTACTGGATGTTTTTTTTTGTTCACTTATTTGATCCAAAGTAGAATCCCTCCTCCTTTTCTTCCTCCTTTCTCCTCCTCCTCCTCTCATGTCTTGTCAGCCGTGCGGGGCCCCAGGCAGCATCTCTACCTTCCTCTCACTCCCCCCTGTGTCTGCCCTTTTCCACGAATCCATATCTCCTGGCAGACTTAGCATTCATGTTTCTTCTTCCCTGAGTTGCATATGGAGACAGACAAAACACACACACACCTGTCAAAGTTGCATTTTGCCTCGAGCTCTGAATAGGAGTTGCTGTCAAGTTTCTTCAAATCCACCCACTTATTTCTTTCTGTCCTCACAAAGGTTGATCTCTTGTGAAAGATTCCTATCTTTCTGTTGGAAACATTCAGCCTGTCCCCTGTGTCCCCTGTGTCCCCTGTGTCCCTCACACCCACTACCCACACTGCTGATAAATTAGCTTGTTTGGCTCTTTCCTTGTTGAGATGGTTTTAATGAAATCGGATTCCTTTGTGTTTGCTTGGTAGCCGGGGGGCTACAGGGGTAATTGAGAAGAAAGGGGGTTTTCTCCCCTTGTTTCCCGACAAACCCAGGAGCACGGCATGGGGTCAACCGGCTGAGGGGATGTCATTATTCTGGACATGCTGCAGGAGCTATAGTGTCGCTGGACTCACTTGATAATTGAACTCCCAAGGGGGTTTCAGATAATTAGGATTAATTCTTTTTTAGGTTGCTGTGCATGGAGCAAGGAAGGGACAGAAGTTTTGTAACAATAGTAATAAAAGTCTGAAAGTACTTGTCAGGAAAGCATTTGTTCAATACGCTTGTAAAACTGACTTGTATTTTATTTGTAAATGTAACTTTTATTCCCAAACCTGCAGATTGAATCCATATGTGCAGATTAGTACATTTTGCATTCACAGTTATAAAGACATTGTTTACACCACAACATTTTGCACGCAAAACACAAAACTTTTTCCTTTTGTGGGGGGGTAGTACACAACAAAGCAATGAAAACTGTCTGCACAGGGAAAACGCATCAAACCAGAAGCCATGTAGCGCTCATGCCAGGCCTACAATGGGCAGTAAAGCCTCAACAACAACACCCAGGTGTGCTTAACTTCCTCACAAACACAGCAGAAGCATCAAATGCTAACAGTCATTTTTATCTGGCACATGTAACCCATGTGTCGTCGCTGATGGCATTAATGTTGTACCAGATCAGGTTTTCCTTCAACACATGTGGCAGCACAAACAAGACGGAGAGGTCGGCCGTTGCTGTTTTGCTTTTCGTGGGTTAAGCAGGGTCTGAGTGAACAAGATGTTGCTGTTGTCTAAAGATTGACGTCCTGTCAGTGCAAACTGGAAAGTGTTGTTTTGTGCTGCAAGAAAATTTCACTCACGAGGCTGTTTTCAAATCGGTTTTATCCAACCAAAGCTCTGTAACCATGGAAACCAGATGCCATAATGCAACACAACTTTTCTGTCTACTTATTCAGTGTTTTAGTGTAAACGGCCTCAAATGCAAGTTACCAAATTTATGCTTCTCAAGTTTGATTATGGTTTATAAATGTTCAAAACAGATTAATTAAATAAATGACAGAGTTGCAGATTCAAAGCGAGGCACAAAGCTGGAAGTCATCCTACTGCCTGAACACTTGTGTCTCCATTCATGGTCTGCACACTTGGAGCTGTGCAGACTACGGCTGTGTCTCCATTCAGGGTCTGCATCATTCAAAGTGCAGATTCGTCAGCTGCACACGTCATACTGGCGCGACAAGTGCTGTCCCAGTTCAGTCACTCAGTTTATCTCAAAAAAATTATTTAAGCCTGGTCATGATAGATAGATGTTGCCCACTTACTGCATTCTGGATGCTTGCAGAATGATAAAGTTAACTAAAATTCCCCAGAGTCGAGCTGAAATTTAAATGCACAGATATATTTATATGTATATAAACATTTACAAGTATATTCATCAGCACTTATCTGCTGCTTATTCCCTGCTGTTTTTAGGTTAAAGCAATCCCCTGAAATACGAGGCTATGAAAGATGGATTGTAGCCTTCATTACAAGCTAAACTGGAGCCAAAGTGCAAATTTAAAGGATGGATTTAAAGAAGTTGAACTGGGACAGTGCTTACCGGGCCATCCGCACTTTGAAATGTGGAGAATTGGGACACAGCGTAAGAGACATTTTATTCTATTTTACAGCCATTTTGCAGACATCTGACATGGATCAGAAGTATTTCCATCTAAAGTGTCCTGGCAGCAAACAGTAAAGCGATACAGGAAGCCAGTGGCTAGCCTTGCAACACTTAGTGTGATATTTAGGCTGTGTCTGGATGTGTGCCCTATGCCCTAACTCCTCATTCACTACATAGTACACTACATAGTGCCCTCATTCTGCTGGAGATTCAGACATGAAACTCACTACTTTCTTGTCGGATATCATGTGACTACCTGCTGTAACTAGGGCAACCATTGCACACTTGAAGATGTCATCCAAGTTGATTCAAAGTCACATGAAAATATTTTATTTCCTTTTTTTTTAATCTTTCATTCTTTCTTTGCATCATATCTACTTGATGAAAACAGAATAAAAATTTATGGTCTGTAGGTTTTTATTTCTTCTTTAATGTTCGTGTTATATCCACCATTGTAAGCTGCGGCCCACAATGCATTGTGGTCTATATTAAGTACATTGGGACACCCCTATTAAATGGCATGTTCACTATATAGTGTGGATGTTTGAAGACAGCCTTGCTCATTGGGTTTGAACGCTAGCATTGGGAGACATTATGGCTTTTATGGTGTTACAAACCATAGCTCACCGGGGGAAAAGGGAGGGGGTTGCAGACATTTCTCTAAGAAAAAAAATCAGTTTAGCTTAAAAGCATTTATTTGTCTGTTGTGTATCTGTGACAGACGAGGAGAATAAAGGTTAAAAATGTTAGTGGATAACAAATCATCCAAATCAAGAACACTAAGCATCAACAAACACAAGTCTGAGCAGACCCACGAGCCAGTCACCAGGCAAAGTGAGGCAGACTGAGCAACACCCAGCTGCCCTGATTGTCTGTCAGCCTGCTCCTGACTGGGAGTGGGGCTGCCGAGCTGGGCCCAGCTGCAAAGGAATGGGCCAGTCCTGGTTAGGGGATGGAAGAGTCGGCCATGGATAGAACAGTGCAGCCAGTTACAGGATGGAAATACGACAGCCAGCTAATGGTTTAGATGGTATCAAACGGTCACATAGTGGGAGTGAGGGACGTGGACAGACAAAGCCTTGACAAGACTTACTCCATGCAAAAGCTGTTTAAAGGCCAAAATAAAATCTTAATAACAATACTACAAACATGCAATGGCATGTTCCCAGTCCAGATTACAGTAGGTTGTTGTTACTAACTAATACTAACACATTTTTCCTTAAAATTCATAAAAAAAATATAAAAGCAATATGAAAAACACATAAAATGTCTTTGTAGAGACACATTTGCTTAGTTAGCTGATTAAATGGATTCTGAGTGGAGTATAAAGTAGTATAAAGGAGCCACGTAGTGAGGGAAAAAGACACATGAAAGCCCTGGTAATTGTTTAGGACCCAGAATCGTATTTAAAGTGAATCGTGAGGTAAGCGTGCACACTCCTAGTCCTAATCACTTCTGCATACCTGCTGAGCTTTAGCAATCCGTATCAGTACACCCTTTGTTAATGTGGCATCTATTTAGTCTTTCTCTACTATGAAAGAGCAGATGTGATTATATAGTTTCTAGATAATCCTGCACATGTACACATTTTTTATTTAAATTTAAGCTACTGTTTGGAATCTGAAATGGTGAATTCAATAAAATATTTTTCACCAGCCGTGTCTGAAAATGGAAAGCTACATGTTTACCTCCAGAAGTCTGTATTTTCCTCTCGACGGCATCAGCTCGAGTACCAGACATGTCCCCGAACAGCTTGACAGATTCAGGAGAGGAGCATTTCACGTTGTTATATATTATTTTCAGATTAGCAGAACTGGCTGCACAGGGACTTAAAAGCTGTCTGCCTGTCCTGAAGGTTGTTTTGCCTGCATACAAACGTTCACCGTCTTGTTTATATGAACTGTATTTAGTACTTTAGAACAAAGCTTTTAACAGAACAAACTGTCTATGTGTTGTCCCGGTAGTGTTCAATAAATCTGCAGTATGATGGAAAGTCTTTTTTTGGCTCAGTTGTAGCATTTCTGATTACTCCACAGATCATTCGTCCTCATTTTGCAGGTTTCCATAATTCCCAGGTTCTGATGTGTTCTGCTTCTCTCTCTCTTTCACTCACACACACACTTCACATCAGATCCAAGTCTGCTTTGTGTAGTGTTACTGGGAGTGTTCAAATAGATTCTTATTCAGGTCAAAGAAGCAGATTTGGTCTGTTTCAAGCGGACCAAATACATGAAGTAGACTACAATACAAACACCCACTGACCATAATGAAAGTTTTTGGGTTTCTGGAAAATGGCCAAAAAAATAATATATTTTGTAAGTGTATGTAAACGTATGAGCACAACTGTAACTCGGAGCAATACCACCAGAAATTACGGGGTCAGTGTTAAGTTGTATAGCCCACACACAACCGGTGAAAGGAACAAACCAGAGAAGAAGAGAAGCATTCTACTGAATTTCCCGTCTGGGATGAATAAAGTTTTTTTTTTTATTTTGTCATTCAGTTTTTTCAGCAGCTGAGGAGGAGAAGAAATATAAGCTGTCAATTCAGGGTCTGCACACTTAGAAGTGTGGATTTGTCAGCCACATGCGTCATACTGGTGCGCCTAGTGCTGTCCCAATTAGAAGTGTACTTCTGCACGCTTCGTTTGGGGCTGAATTAGCTTAAAACAAGTGTACATGCTATGTTTCCTTTGCAGTCTGCAATCACCCAGAATTCTTTGCACACCAGATAGAAATTCATTGCCTGCGAGGACGTTTTTTTAATGTATATAAACAAATATTTGTGAAAGGATAGGATGACTACATGGATAAACAAAGCATATGACGTTGCTAGGCAACACAGGACTGGAGCACTATGGGTAATTCTCGTACACTAGCTGTCCATCTCATTTCAAAAGGCTGGTGCACTTTGGAGTGTGCAGACTATGAAGAACACTTTGCAGCCTACGTAGTCTGCGTATTTAGAAGTGTGCAGACCTGAAATGAGACACGGCCATAGAATACCACAGACAGGAGGCAAAAACTGCACGTCTGCATCATCAGGACGGGAAACGGTAACGAGCATGTGCAGATTATTTACACGATAGAGGAACGAATCCATTCAGATTTAAAATGAGGATAAACCAGTCACTCCAGAATTAGGTTTAATTCCAAACTGTCATTTTTAATCAGAATTGGGTCATTTTCCATCTCTAAAGCAGATTTAACTTTATTTAGAATTAAAGAGGAATTAAAACTCATGTAAATTTGGTCATTATTAAAGATGTGCATTCATAGGTACCTGATGATTTGTTTCAATGCCAGCTTCAGGGTGCTAGGACTCGCTTAGTAAACGATTTATCAGGATACTCCAGTATCTATTATTTCAAGTAACCAGTTATTGCCACTGTTTTATTTGTCAAACCACAATTAATTCAAAACTATCAAATCAAACATATAATCCAGTTTGTCTTTAAAACTTACAATGAATCTACAGGGAAGATGCGCTAGCAATAGTTAGTATCAACCTCCTCTACCCTGGGCTGTATTAGAACGGCTGCTGCATGTTTGGATCAACAACTTACATATGGAGTAAGTTTTTCCAGGTCTCGTCTGTTCTCGTGCCCATAAAACCAACGCTTTTTCATTAAAAATGCTTTAAATGAAATATTTTAATCAAACCTTTTGAAACGGTTCACGAATGAATAATGAAGACCTCAGAACTTGTGTGAATGCGATAGATTTCTATCAGGTTTTACTTGAAGACCCGGCAGAATTGAAAAAGACTTGAACACTGTTATATAATGTCAGAAAACAGCAGAAAGTTACCAACATGAGAGGTTTTGTCCTGAGGCTACTTTTCCACTCTGAGGCCTTTCATGTCATTCACATCAGCTTTCACAACAGGAGACCAGAGTTTTCCTGTTCTCATGATAATGGTGGCTCTTTCCCAAGTGTTAGGCAGATCCTGTGAGTCGTGACTGCAGATGCTCCCCCTGCCAGACTCATGAATCTTAATGGGTAAACAGTGCTGTTGGTGCCTGAGAGTTTTCGGGAATCTCCAGCCTCCACACAACTTCAGAGGAACACAGCGACTCTGCCAGACTTTGTTTAAATGGTGCTAAAAGTAATTCCCAAAGTGTTTTGGCTTGCACCCAGCGTGGTAGCTGCTTCTAATGTCACCTCATGAACAGTTTAATTTGCATGCTGAATTGTTATTTACTTGATCTTATAAGGTGTTTCTGTGTGATTTAAGTGGATATTTGGTTTGCCAGGACCTTTTGTAGCAGTATTCCTGTAACAAGTCTAATAACCCTCCTTTACCATCTTTGTCTCACCAGCTCCCAGTCCTACCACAGCAGACAACTACCTGGCCACAAAGTGCATAGACAAAACCCACAAAAATCAAGACACAGAATGGTTTATGCCTTGGGGACCAGATCAGTGTGTCAAGATTAGGACCTTTGCTGAGGCCTTTTCCAAGCAGATTGAGGCCAACAACATTGTGTTTGCTGTCCACATTCCTATGCACGGAAAGGAGATGAGCCCCTGGTTCCAGTTCATTCTGGTCATCCTGCAGTTCGACATTGCATTTAAGATGGACAACCAGATAGGTAAGAACCGAAGCATCATATGGTTCATGTTTCTTTTCCAGGACACATCTTTACGAGCCAATGTGAGTGATGTTCATGTTATAGAGGAAAAACCTGTTTTTTCTCTCCTTGGTTTTTCACAGTTTGGTAGAAAATAATTGAAAGAGTTCATCGTGACCAGAGCTATAAAATATACTCATTGTCTGGTTTAATCATTGACATCAGAAGTTGAAGCGCAGTTGTTGGAACTTCTTATGCGACCGCCCTGTGCAGGGTTTGTTTCAGGCTGCTTTTTGGTCTTTTAAGGTGAGCCGGGCAATTCACACGAATGAGAGCAGTAAACAGTGATGGAGGTCATGACCTTTTGTTCTCCCAAGCCTCATCTTGCTTTACGGGGAGCTTACCATACCAACATTATGTATCACCAGTCAATAGTGCGGATACACTTTCCTATTGGGTTTAATTGAAAATTGTGTCCAAGCCTTTCACTAGTAGTGTGTATATACACACACTACCAGTGAAAGGTTTGGTTGACTGAGAAACAAATCAGCAGTTCAGCCTTGCCACAAACATTTTACCACATGCTACAGACCAATGCATTTAGCTTTCTGATGTACATGAGATGGTTGGATTGGGAGGGAAATAAAGTTGATCAGATCTGACGATCCTTGAAGCGCTCCCTGTGATTGGAAACAGTATTTATATCATATTCCTACTGAGAAATGTTTCTCTTTGCTAAAATGGGCACATCTCTCAGCAGGGAGAGGGAACAAGGCTTGGACCACCACATCACTGCAAATTCTTTTATTGTTCATCGCATGTTTTTCTTTCTATGATGCATCAAATGTTTTTAGTGTGTGACGGATAGAGGTGAGTTTGCACTTTGACCCTCTCTGCAGAGCCATGCTGTGAATCAGGCATAATGAGTAGAAATTGGTGTGTTTTTTAATTGAGCTTAAATAACCAATACGCTCCGTGACATGTGATTGCAGCAGATCCACAGTTGGTGTGTGGTGTTGCGTATTAATGAATCTTCACAGGTGTGAATTTATTTTGTGTTTTCTCATGTAGTTTCTCAATGTATATCAGGGATATGTTTTGTAGGCCTAAGGATTTACAAATGATGAGTAGTGATGTCCAAACAGTGCAACATGCGGAACTTAAATTTGTCCGACACTGTCTCCATATCGCTGTTGGAGTACTGTGTGCGTTGGTCCATGCGTCTGAGTCGCCTTTGTCACCACACTCGCTGTTGAGGGCTTTAAAGGCCACTCGAGGAGAAAGACATTCAACGAAGAAGAAAATTGGCATGTCTATTAGTTACAGTAATACAGACCACTTCTATTTCCATCAGCCACATCAGGTCTTGGCACTACTGAGTAGATGCATTCAAATCTAAAGGCTTGGTGAAAATGTGCCTTACACATCTTATAAAGTGCACATTCAAAACTATTCAAATGCATCTTGTTCCAGAAATATCTGCATTGTGGGTATACATGTTTGAGGCTTAGGTCTAAAAAGACACACAAGATTCAAAGTGTTGGAGATATAAAAGGAAGCAAGCTTTATTTTTGTTTTTTTAATTCCTATGTCATGGCAGGGTTTCACTTTTATGCACTGTATCACACTTAGTCAGAGGTATATAAACACACAGGGCATTTTGAATGAGTCAGCAAAAATCAGAGGAGAAGAGAGGGACAGATGAGGGAAGAGGACAACATCAGAATGACTTTTACTGGAGAGATCTCAGAGAAGAGACAGGATGAAGATGGATGTGGAAGTTGTCTTTAATAAGGACCATCTCACTGAGAAAATGTTCATATACAGCAGGTTTTTGGGATAAACTTTATGGTCATTAGATTTTTGTTTTGATAAAAAGCTATAAAACGTTTGTGGTAGTAAAATAAATCTATTACTCAGTTTTATTAATCTCTTTTTATCAGCAGCTATTTTTTCCAGAGTAGCATAGCTGTACTTCGAGCTGTATTTGTATTCTTATACACTCACCAGTAATTTTGTTACACACTGCCACTTTTAATTAACTGGCAATAAGATTTCTTTGACCAGACCATTGGTCACCAATCACAGGCGGATTCTTTCTTCAAAAGCATCCCTTCCTCAGCTAGCAGATCTGTTTAACTATGTCCTTCTCGGATAAGAGCATTGTCCTTATTAACCACTCCACCCAGGCATCAAGCACTCCTTGGCTAGTGTCCAGTAATAACACAGCTGCTAAGATGGCTCAGTTACCGTGGCAATGGTCATTAGATTGGACAGGAATGTTTGTATGAAGTGAGATGACATTTGAGGACGTCAGGCTGGACCAATGGGAGAGTGGAGGACATCAGCGACGGTCTGCTGCCTGCTATCATCTGGTTCTCTGTCTCTCTCTCTCTGTCTTTCTCTCTCTCTCTGTGTGTGTTGCATGCTGGGAATCTGGTGGAGGGTACGGTGAGTCTGGATGACGGTTTCCTTCTTTTCTTTAGTTGTGTTTTTGCTGCTTGGCACTTTATAGTTTGGCTGACAGCCAGCGGGTCGTGTGTCTTGGTGGAGATGGCGTCTTTGTCTTTGAGGCACGGTGTGCGGGTTCAGCCCGACCCGTCGGTCCCGTTGGAAGCGGTCCTCCTTGCAGTG
>JBAMHV010000008.1:2421912-2441640 GCA_037177535.1 Pseudomugil gertrudae
CCGGCTTCCTCCCACAGTCCAAACACATGCACCTTGGGGATAGGCTGATTGGTGACTCTAAATTGTCCATAGGAGTGTGTGTGTGTGTGTGTGTGCATAGTTGTTTGTCTGTGTGTGTTGGTCCTGTGATGGACTGGTGACCCGACTCTCAACCCATGTCAGCTGGTATTGTGACCCCATTCAGGGAATAACTGGTAAATAATGGATGGATGATCAGGGCAGTAGACCCCAGAGTGGACCATGGATGCACAGATTAGTTTGGGAATACCTCAGGAAAGTGTGTGTGTGTGTGTGTGTGTGTGTTTTTGGGAAGATGCATTTTCTCCTGAAGATTCCAGAAAGTCTTTCTTAATTCCTGTCTGTAATTTTGTTTGCTGTACTTTGAATAAACGTTTGTATTTAAAGAGCTCTGTAAGGATGTTGTTTTAGCTGTAAAAGCTTTCCCTGCCTGGTGTGTGTGTGTGTGTGTGTGTGTGTGTGTGTTGGTAGTCCCAAGCCCGCAGTGACTGGGTTTCTCACATTCCAGCTTACCCAGGAGCAGATGCAGTGAGAGTACTGATGACTCTGCACACACACACACACACACACACACACACACACACACACAGTCACACCCATCTTTTGGTTTGGCAGCTAAATTACTAGCCTTTCTGAAATACCAAGCATGCAGCTCAGCTCTCCGTTTACCAAGCAAGATAAGATTGTACACGTGTTCATTGCTAAAGAAAAAGTTCAGATCGGATGTTTGTAAAAGAAAAACATGTTTATAGGAGACCAGTTGTTCTTAAAATATCATAGTTGTTTTTTTTTTAAGTGTATATGTGAATAACCGCTGGCTTCAGCTCACGAGCAGCTGCTCTGTTTGCGTCCTAATCATGCTGACGGGTTGGGATGTGTACCTGTTTGCTAAGCAGGAAGTGTTGTCATGGTTACCATCTCAGATCTGTATAAGCAAGGTAGTTTCTCCTCCTTATCTGTAAATGTGTGAAGACTTCATCTTTGTTTTTTTCCATCTTGCTGTACTTTCTGTCCATGTTTCAGTTGTAGGACAGAGAAAATCAGTATGCAGGCTGCAGAGCGGCTGTGTGTGACTGTCTAAGTGGAAGAGAAAGGTAGGCCTGGTGTCTCCGTGCAAGCATAGGGCGTGTGAAATTCATTTGCTTTATTTTCACAGGGTGCACCTCAGAGCCTTAAAGCCTTTTCATCAGTTATTCCTTTAATTTGCCTAACAGACAGAAAACATTAAGGCTAAAGCTATTAGTGGAATACATATAATACATATAATTATATTACTAAAGCTCAAACTTTTTATTCTCATTCACTTTTTTATTGAGCAGAACAGAAACAGTACAAATAAAAGTGAACATTTTAAATCTTCTGCTTTTTGCTCTTTTAATTGGAACCCCCCCACGCCTCACCCACTCATCCACCCCTCACCCACCACCGTTAGTCAGTCTCCTTATTAAGCTGTTCTACATTTAACAGACTCATTTAGAAAGCAATAACTTAAGGTTAGCTATGGACTCCATGATTCAATAGTGTTGTTGACCCTTGCAGACGATGTCCATGAAACATGGGAGCAGTGTGTAAATGATAATTTGTCATTAGGCGGTTTCCATCTTTTGATTGCTGTGAGACCTGCCAGCCAGGTTTTACGAGCCCTTTCCGGCAGGGACAGACGTGAGTCATCATTTAAAAGGTGTACAGCAGGTTCCTGTGGTAAAATGACTCCTGTTAACATCCTAAGACAATCTATTACTCTCCCCCAGATCTCCTGAACCCCAGGACATTCCCAGAAAACATGAATAAATGAGCCTATGGTTCCCTGGTGGGCAGAATGAGCAATAAGGGTTTGCTGCAGCTGCCATCTTGTGTCTCACAATAGGTGCTCAGATATGACAGAACTTCAGATGTATAAATTGGCTAAAGCTCAAACTTTTGTGATCTTTTTTATTTGTATTTAGTCAGACCTTCTTTATCGCTCGAGAGCTACTATCCTGCAACTTTTAGATGCCTCCCTCCTCTCACACACCTCTGTAAAATGAATGGCTCGATAGCAGGCCTCTGCAGAGCTGAATGACACATGCATGAGGAAATCCAGATATTTGATTCAGGTGTGATGGAAGGGTTGCATCTAAAAGTTGCAGGATAGTAAGCCCTCTTGGACTGGCCTTTGGCACAGCTGGTTCCGGTGATCTACGCATGTTTAATGGGTATTTACATCCTGTCCAGGTGGCTTATAATCCAGCTACATAATGTAGTGTTTTATTCAGAGACCACATGCAAAATGCACAATGAGTCATCCATGTAATCACATTTCATCATGAATATAGTTATGACTAATTTAATGTAAAGAGGCCTTTATGTTGACCCATAAATTATCATGATGTCCCATCCTGTTAACATTATGACTAATCAGAAGCAGCCTAACATCAACATGCGAGCAGAAAGTTCTGTATGTCTGAAAGAACAAAAAGTCATGGTTTTATGGCTGAAATAAGGCAGAGAAGAGGATTTTAAGGCATGTTGGCACACAAACAGTTGAGGTGTAGTTAGGTTTGTGAGGAGAGCAGCTAAATAGTAGCATAAATAACTGTAAACAGCCTAAAACAGCTGGAAGGAACAGTGTTGTTTTGATTGGCTCTTTTTGCATTGTGTGTATTAACATATTCATGTTGCAATCTGACAACTGAGACGTCCTGCAGAAATGTCTGCATGTTGAAAGGGATTAAATAGATTAAAGGCTGCACATATTATTACAGTTCATAAAAAATCAGGCAGCTTGGATTTTTAAGGGTTAAAGAAAAGTGAAAGTTTGAGCTGCAACTGTTTCCTTTCAACCTAAAGTTTATGTTCATGTATCTACAAAGCACTGGCGACCTGCGATAACATGTCTTGATCTGACTGGAGCTTCAGGTAGTTTCTGATGTAGAAATCTGCAAATCGGCAGAAACTCCCAGAGAAAGCAGAGTAATGGAGTCAGGTCACGATCTGTGTACAGATTCAGCTAATTAAATCTGTTAGCAGTATAACTAAAACATGTATGGATGATTTGACACTTTGGGAAATGTCACATGTGGTATAAGGAACAGTTATTTAGATTTTGGGGGTGAACTGGGTCAACGCCTGGATCCAGGAGCTTTTTTGAAGGATTAGGGGTGATGGGGATCATTTTGACACTAGAGCTTCTAACTCTAAAATAATACCCACAGTCACTGTTAAAAACACAACAAAAAAAGGTTTGTCCGAGTGCTTTTACTGGTGATGTACAGAGTCAGTAATGTAAAATAGAAATGTACACAATAATACCTTAAATGTGACTGCATACATACAGACCAGGCTTTTTTCCAGGTTGTTTTGGGGGGACTTAGTTTTCAGCCGGCAAAGCGCTTTGACTGGCCACAGGGTTGGGAGCAGATAAGATAGCTGTGTTTGGACTGCAAACTGCGTCGAGTTTCTTCTTGTTCCTGATGTAATCCCAGATTTGGAGCTGTCCATCTAAAAGGCTAGTAGATGAGCTGATGAGAGGTAATATGATCGACACCAAACACACGACCTGATCTGCTTTCAGTATGGATAAATGTTCTCATACGGACTGATTCTCTGAGCTGATCACACCTAATAAAATCTGATCCAGAGGAAGATGTTAAGCTTGATTTTAAAGGTAAGGGAGGGTATCTGCCATCTGAAGCCACACCGGGAGCTGGTTCCATTAGAGAGGCCTGATAGCTGCAAGTAAAGCTGCAGGAATATATGGAAATATGAGACTTCTGATGAACAATGGAGAGCTTTAAATGAGGAGAAGAACTTTAAATATTGGTCCTGTTTTACTTATTGTGTTTGGAAATAATCCTCCATGTTTGGATCTTTCTAATTAAATAATGCGACATTTTTTAGTGCAGGTAAAAACAGGAGATGAGGACATCCCTATATGACACAAATGATTGTGCAGTGCTGAACTATTGTAGCATCCCTGCACAGATAGCAGGATGATAGCAGGACCTAGAAGCTGTAGCACTGAACTGTGATCCAGTTTAGTTTCACCAGATTTGGGAAATGTATGTGCCTTAGAGCAGCATGTGAATGAGTGAGAGGAAGGGCAGGAAGAGGGTTTATTTATAGGTAAGTGATGGTGAGTAAAGGCTGTTTTAGTCCAGTTGGGATCTTCTGACATACAGAGACTTGTCTTGGTTACCAACCTGTTTTTCAGCTGGACTGGATGACAGGAAGATGGCTACATCATGACTGGTCCTTAATAACACCATTATTTCTCACATTTTCCTAATAAAAAAAAGGTCATTATCATTACATTGTTTCTAAGAAACCTTTGTTTTAACCCAGAAAAGATACTGAAGCTATTTGCTTTGAATCTTTCCACCAGTTAAATAGGTTGTAATGTCCTTCAGGAGCAGTAAAAGAGGTGAAAGTTCTATGTATGTCTGAAATAATATAAAATAATGGTTCTCTAGCTGGAATAAAGCCAAGAAGATGTTTTTTAACAACATATTTTTAGTTTATTTATGAGGATAGCAGGTAAATAGTGTAAATAACTGGACATGTAATACATGTAACATTGTGTTTATTTCAATGTCCAGTTTTTTTTCTTCTCCTAAAAACCAAAACTGGAAAGTTGTGCAGAGAGAGAAAAGACTTTATCATGTTGATCTGTGTGTTGTTTGAATTTCTACTGTTTGTGATTAACTCTGTTTCCTTGTTTTGCTGGATCTTTATGGTGCTATAGTGATACTTTTACTTTAAATAATCTCAGCCTCATAAAATGACAACTGAGGCTGTCCTGAAGACATAATGTGTGCATGGTGTAACCTCCTCTACCGCATGACCTGCGGTACCGGGGGCTTCAGGACTAAACATCTGGTTTCATACCTGTAACTGCGAGTAAAACAACAATACACACATAAAGTCCTGAATCTTAGCTCCAACCTCATGAAAGCCGTTTCCATCACCAGCAAACGCAGTTAGGACGATAAAAGAATAAAAGACTTGAGCAGAATTAGTTGATTTTTGAGACTGTAAAAGGAGTGATATAATTTTTATTGTAGTTTTTATATTTTATACAAAAGCAGGAGCAGAGAACCCTACCTGGTGGAGCTTCCTGTTAAGGGTCTGTTTCAGCCCATCCGACCTTCTCTGTGACACAGCTGAACGTTAGTCTGCCCAGGACCAGGCTAATACTGGTGCATTAATTACAATGGTTGCCACATTGATGCTTTTCTGGACGTTTTTGTCCATTTTAAAGCTTTTATATATTATTAAATGATAAAAATATTTAGGTGAGGAGAAATACATGAAAATGTTCCCATGTTTAACCTTAAATCTTTAAAACAGAAGCATCTGTAGTGATGATTTCATTTCGGATCAAATCTTCCAGGAGTTTTCATGGTTTATCGTGGTTTATGTAGAATTTATGATCACAGAGAAATGTGCTACTCCAGTTCTGTGTATCATTTTCAAGCTAAAACCTTAGAAAAAGGTTAGGTAAAAGGAAAAGCTTCCATGTGTATTTTTACATAAAACAAACCAACAGACAGACTAAATTAAGCAAAAAAGCGCTTAAAATGTAACGGATGAACATAAATGTAGCTGGGACTTTGTGTGGATGTGGTGTTTGCTGAAATAAGAGGACTGCCACCCTCTGTGTTTGGCTCTGGGTTACCCTGCAGCTGCAGATGGATGGTTTGTTTTAAACAGAGATGATGTGATGAGCATACATACAGGTTGATGTATTCAGGTGTTGATCTAAAAGAGTTTTCATCATTTTATGCCTAACTGGGAGACGCATGCTTTTTATAGTTAAAACTTTTTCCATCTGATTTCATCACATTTAAAACCTCCTTTTTAAATGGTAAGATTAAAACATTTCCTGCTTTATAATTGTTTACTTACCGCTGTTTCTTATCCCACCAAAGTTAGTATTTTTTACTTAAAATTAATGTATTCCTGACTTCCCACTTTGCAGACAACCCTTGCTGCTGGTTGAGAAAGCGGGTTTGTTACTGCAGATCCAAGGTTAATTGTTGTACTTTATGTTTTACAGAACATGGTTGTAGTCAATTGATTGTGGGACTACAGCTGCATCTCTCTGTTTGCTGGGGAAATGCTGTTTCCTGTGACTCATTAGGAGTATTTAAAGAATAGATTAAGTTCTTTTGCACAGATGGTATCTCACTTTAGTTAACTTTGTGCACGGTTAGTAGCGAGAAGTTAAATAGTTGAAATGACTGTGTAAGGAGAAAGCTGGAATTGGCTCCAGACTGTGTGAGGACATCTGTTGCAGTACCATGTCTCTGCCACATGGTGGTGTCCCCTCACAGCTTTTTAGCTCTGCCTTTGTGGAGTTTCAGCTCGTCTGCGAGATAAAATGTATAAAACAAAACAGAAGCAGCAGCTATCTGGTAGTTTTTGCACCAGTCTCTGTGTTGATGATGATGATGATGATGATACTACCTTATCTATATAACCCTGTTATGCCATTTTTTTTGTAGTATACCATCTGTAACTTTGACACTGCCAGGTGGTCAGAACACACCGCAGGTTTGTCCATAATACTAACCCACTTTTCACTGGCCTTGTCTGACAGTCTTTCTGCACCAAGAAGAAGAGATTATGGTGTGTTCCTCTTGTGTATGCTGCACCTGTGATGTGAATCAGTTTTTAATCGTTTGTCCACTCAGACAACTCAGATAATGTGTGCAGCCTGCTGGTCAGATTACTAACTGGATTATTTACTGGAAGGACTCCATGGTAACCGACACAAATAGGGGTCTCAATAACACAACAGGTCAGCTCGTGTAGAAACAGCAAATCAAAAGCATGTCACAAAATCTTTCCTGACACATACTGTATGTCTTTTCATCTTCAGCACTAGCAGGAGTTTCCTGTTTGACTTTGTAGAACAAGTATTGGCTGTAATTCTGTCCGGTTCATCCAGATGAGATCCTTTAACTACTCCCACTTACAGGAAAGCATACCTTTTGTGAGGTTTTATGTTTTCCTTTGGTGCCGTTTCCTCCAGCGTGCATTTCATAAGGCAGCAGACCAAATATGGGCATATCCTGTCAGAGGGGGCGAGAGTCCGACCAGGATAAACCAGTATCCTGTCAGACAGGTATGGGAATGAATATGGCAACCTTTGAGCTCTAATCTTCAGCGTGACTCTGGCTTGTAACCAACTGGAGGAAAGTTTGCAGCAGAGGCTTGCAGCTCCCATGACAAATAAATCATTCATGATGCTTATGGTGATGTAAATTCAGTGCACGAGAGGCTGGAGGAACACTGTCACTTTGATGGATTCTCTCATTTTGTTAATATCCTTCATGGAATTATGGTGAAGTTAGCCAGCATGCTAAACAAAGAGCAGTGTGTCCACACACTGTGGCCCATTTGGGACTGAATGAGTAAAACACCTGTAGCAACTAACTGCTCTTTTCTATCTCTCATTAAAATCTCTGGAGCCCCAGAGTCTTTGTTTCTGTGTTAGAAGCAGGTGTCTGAGGGTCTGACAATCAATCTTACCCTATAGCTTAGTGCGTCTTCATTTGCACAAGCTGAGATCCTTATTCACACTTTGTCAAATGTCTTCACTTTTAAATCCATCCCAGCTTTTTGTATGCTTTGATTTATTTGGCATGTAATCCAGGGATGTGCCATGTCTTTTCAGAAAAGTGCAAAGAGCATTACCTTACTGTGCATCTCTCATTGGAGTGAATTGGGTAAGGGCCATTGAGTGAGGGCCATTTTGAGCATTACCTCCTGATGTGTCGGAGCACTCCTAGATAAATGTAACCCCAGTATAGTGTCTACAGTCAGTGCAAAAATAAACAGAGTGTACTTGCATGAATGATCCATGTGGCCCTAGTGACCTTCTTGCACTGGGACATGGATAGAGCAGTGAGGGAGGAAGTTAAAAGGAGGGTGGGGTGGGGGGGTTGTGTTGGAGTGGGCTACAGAGGAAGTGGCCCCGGGGTGACCCACAGTGTTAGCCTCTTCCTGCACCAGACATGTCTTTGAAACTGATGGTTGGAGAGGGAGGAGCAGCCATTTGTGTCACCCCTGATTAATTATCGCTCAAACCCCTTTTTGCACATGTGTGTGTGCATGTGTGTGTGTGCATGTGTGTGTGTGTGCATGTGTGTGCGTGCATGTGTGTGTGCTTCCAGGAGGGAGTGTTGATGTTATCAAAGTTAGAGAGTGAATCTGAGTTTCTGTCCGTCTTTGTGATGTTTCCTAGGTAGCTTTTTCATAGCTTTAGCTTTTGGAACCTGTTTGGGTGTGCCCCGCTTCCTGCTTGAAACCCTAAAAATGTTCCATCCATGGAAAACTATTTTTACTAAAGCCAGAACATTTTTAGTGGAATTTTCTGTGTTGTGACAGTAAATCTTATTGAAAATGATGAGTACAGTATGTCTATTGTGCCTATTAGGAACTCCTATTCTGTGAAATGTTTAGAGCTTGTTTTTGATGGGTATAACCACATGCACCACCCTGCTCTCATCACATAAAAATCAAAACAAAAAGTACTTTTTAAAATAGCGTGACTTAATTTCTGTTTCCGGGAGACACTTTAAATCCCCACTGGATGCACATTAAGTGAGTCAAGAGTGCTTCACATTCTTCTGGGGAAAGCGTTCTCACCATTACAATAAATCATCGTGTCTTTTCTGCAGGTTTCCAAATCTTATCGTGTGCTCCACCGAGTAACTTTTAGTTTCCTCTTCACAAACATTTGACCTGTTTATGGAGGCTGAGTTCTGAAATAGCTACTGGTAATTAGCTTGGTGAGCATCGGGGGATTTTCCATACAGGGATACACACAGGAGTTCCTGCTTTGTTTTTAACATAGGTGGGAATGTCTGTTTCCACGGCTACTGCTGAAAAGAGGATAAAAAACATTTTATCTTGCATTATTAAAGGATTTTGACAGTGACACAAACCATTTTACTGCTCGGTGTGTAGGAAGGGATTCTTTCCAACTATGACCCTCTTCTTCCAGCTCAGCTTTAATCTTCACCTCAAATCATAAAATGATCATAAAATAATTTACCTAGGTGTTTATAAGGCGTCTTATCTCTTGAAAAAGTCATTACACGTGTGTGCTGGACTTTTATTAGACAGCAGCTTCTTTCCTGCTTTTAACTCCGTGCACTTTCTTTATGTCGTGAACGCTCACATGTGGTAATTTGTTGGTTATCCACATGCCTGACATTCCTGTTCCCGTTTGTTCACCAATGTCTCTTCATATGTGCAGATAATGTGGATCATCCAGTTCTGAGCTGAACACTGTCAGTGCTTTCTGATAATAACCACATTTTGTCCATGTCTCACAAATATGTCCTGATACATTCTGTGACTCGCTGCAGGAGATTGTGACTGATGCTCACCAGCACCATGATCCCTGGTAACTCTCAGGTGGTTTAGGTTTCACCTCCTGTGTACTGTGATACTCTGTGACCTTGTTTTTCCCTTGTTTCAAATAAGGGAAACGGTTCAGACTTAAACTAAAAAGTAAACCCGCATGACGTGCCCTGGTCTGTTGACTTCTGACGTGTTCAGAAGTTTGTAGATAAATACATTTCTGTGTGAGCACGACACACTAAAGCTAGCGTAGTGTCTCTGATGTCTGATTTAATGTGGTAAAAACAGTGCTCTTATATGTATATAAGCACACACCAGCATATAAGTGCAAAACTGTGCAAGTAAAATCCCAAGTGCCATGTATAGAACTGCTAAATGAAAACACTGTGACACAACTTTAGCACAGCATAGCAGTCTTTGTACATGTGAAGCAGCCACAAAGTACTGAAAGTAAATGTCCCAAAACAGTGTTTCCTCCTGTCCCTGTAGATTACAGCCCTACAGCATCAGCAAAAGCAGGTTTGTTTTTACAAAGAGAAGCATTTCTGCTATCTCACACTTCTTTTATTATCAACAATATGTGATGCAGCAAAAAAAGACACTCGCTTGTTTATCTTATTTAAAACTCAACATTTATCCTTTTATTCTATTCTATTTTTATTCTATTTTATAAATATTTAGCTTAGTTTATTCTTCTATTAAAGGATGCAGGTACAGAATACACATTTCACTGTATAATTATGCTATGTATAACTGTGCATGTGACAAATAAACCTCTTTGACTTATAGAGCCAAAAGGTAATTGCATGCTGCTGTGGCCGAGACAGGACAGCATGACATGTTGCTTCAATGCTCCCATTTCTCAGGAGGGGGGATCACACAGATAGCCAAGCACCTACAGGAAAGTAAAGAAATGAAAACTGTGTCGGATAAATTACCAGTAATTTGAACATTATAAAATGATGAGATGGGAGATGTTCTGCTGGCATGATTCTTCATCATGCACTGCTAACTGCAGAGTTTATATGATACAGCCCAGGCTTTTAACACCGCACTGGTGGCCCGTGCATTTTCCACAGAGCCTGCAGTCAAATGCATTAGTGATGGCAGACCCCGTATGTGATCCTGCAAGCTGTTGTGCATGCATAACAGCCTTTCATTTCAAACTTGTCATCAATGCACTGAGCGGTAATTCTTAACATGCTCATCAGACTGAACTCTGAACTCCACATGTCTGTAGTGAAGCCAATCACACTGTATAATAACTTATGAGGGTGGGACTATGTCTACAGTGGGGTTCAGTATGCTCCTTCACCCGTCAGGATCCTCGTTCACCCACTAAAAATGGCTGCTCACCAAGAACAAACAGGTTTTGCCTTGTGGCTAACATTATCAGGGTTCCCACTATTACCTGTGAATCTCTGGATAGTGGTTTTCCACATGACCATTGTTGATGGTAAATAATTTGACGTGGCATCATCCTCACAATTAAGCTCCTTCTTGAACTTGAAAACCAGATTTTAATTCTGGGGGGGTTACTGCTGCACCAGGAACAATGCTGCACAGCAGGAAGTAGATGGAGAGGGTTCAGAAAGCGAAACTGAAGCAGACGTTAAAGTGGAAGATGGTGACGCAGTAAAAATGCCTCGCTACCTGTTGTCTGGAGATACTTTGGTTTTAATAGGTCGCACATGGTAACACAACTACTGAAAATGATGCCAAGAAGGTCTGAAACTAAGATCAGCATCCTCCACATCTTCAGGTAGCACTGGAGGACCCTGGAGTCACATCATATGTAGTCATGTTTGTTACTAAAGATTACCGATAACATAAAGCATGAGTCTTCTGTAGAGAAAGATGGTTTCAAGACAAAGACCAGCACATGATGAATATAAATCCTTCTGCTTTGGTTCTCTGTTTTTGGTCCTCTCTCTGAAACTGTTGTAAAGAGATAACAGATTAATATTAAACACCTTTTTGTTTAAAACACTAAATCAACTTTACATGAGTTATTTTCTATGGCTTAGAGATGAGATGTCTTTCTTAAAAATGGTGGCATCGTGTGCACTTAACTCTTTAAAGCCCAACTGAAGAAAAACTAGGGAGAGAAGTCCAATTTTACTAAATTAATTTTTAAATGTATTTATTTTTACCTATATTTTACTGTGTGACAGGTCAAAGTTGCTGTAGCGTATCGGTCAGCTTTCATGGTAGCCAGTTAAATAATTAATCATTAATGTTTTCATGGTTTGTTTTGGAAGAGGACTTCTTTTATCCACTAAAAACCGCTCTGTCCTTTTGATTTATAAAGAACTGAAACCTTATAACTCAGCATATATAAGATGGACACATCCAGCCGGCTCTGTGGTCGGCATGGAGCTGGACACTCTGGTGACGGTGGCAGAGACGAGGACACTGGACAAACTGCTGGATATTATGGACAATAGCAGCTACTCTCTGCACACCGTCATCAGTAGGAGCAGTCACAGACTGCACCTGCCCAACAGGCTCACTACAAGTCCTCCCTCAGAGAGAGGAAGAGAGAGAGGACTGGTAGTAATGTACTGGTAATGTTCAGTAACTACCACAGTGCAGTCATTTTATCCATAGGCTATGTATAGTTTCTCTATTTTTCTTTTTTATTGTATTCAAATCTTATTCTGTTTATTGTGTTATTGTTTTCCTTGTATTGAGGAGTCTTTATTGATAAGCTGCTGGAAGCCTAATTTCCCAGTGTGAGTCATCCAAAGGGATCAATAAAATAAAGAATAAGTGTTAACACATGCAAAATGGGCAAAAATGAGGGAAAAGTGACCTGAAGGAACAAAAACATGACTTAGCAGAGTTTAAATACGTGCAATTTACTGTTCTCACCATAATTTTATTACTATAATTCTTCTTTAATCAACAAAAATGTAGTAAACTTCCAGTATTTTATAAGAAATAATGAAAGCAAATGCAGTAAAAATGGTATAATTTAGAGAAATAGTTTTATCTCCACAACCCAGTACTGAAGCTTATACTTTGTGTCAAAGAGCACATCCTCCTCCACGTTTAGTATATATAATTATTCTAAATGTTTTGCATCATTTTATGACTTTATTTCTGCAGCTCTAAGAATCCAGTGACCTGTCCAGGATCTACACGCCCCTTTTCCAGTCTGAACTGGGATCATCTGCCTCCCCTCACAACCCCG
The DNA here is from genome assembly GCA_037177535.1 of Pseudomugil gertrudae. Taxonomy (NCBI): domain Eukaryota; kingdom Metazoa; phylum Chordata; class Actinopteri; order Atheriniformes; family Pseudomugilidae; genus Pseudomugil; species Pseudomugil gertrudae. The sequence continues at coordinate 2,434,481 of JBAMHV010000008.1, forward strand.
TACAGGATAAACTGGATGGGATTTTTGGGTGGCAAATAGGACACACACTGTATTTGTTTTTTTCTTTTAAAAAAACATCCCCTTTCTAAAGAAGACTTTGCCCCTGGTGACTTGATCTTTGTGCCACACAAAACACATCATTCTTTATGTCACCCTGTGACTAATCCCATTTCCTCCCAGCATGAAAAGCAAAGTCTTTTATGACCTTTAAGTTGTTTTCTAATGAGCTTTGTGACGTTAGAGCCATTATCAATGATTCCATCCATGCTTCCTAACCCCTCCCACATGTGCTCCGATCAGCTAGCAACACTGCAACCTTTGGCCTTTTTTATTCCACCTTTGCTGCAGCGCTACCACAAATGCAGTCAGTCAAGCTCAGGGGCGGAGATTTGGAAAGACTGAATACGTTTGTTTATTGTTCCATATAGGCAGGGCAGTGTTGGGCCAGAAATGGAGAACCATTGTGTGGTATCTCTCTGCCTTCGTCATGAATAGTAGCTTTCACGGGCAAGAAGGGAACGGGCCGAAAGGCAGGCCTCTGACAATGGCTTTAAGTTTTATGGCGCTCCTGTCTCCAGCAGTGGGTTTTTTTGGCATGAGACCAAATGCAACATACATACAGCTGCACGGCTTGCTTTCTCCAGCTGAATTCCCCCTTCATAGCAAACCCTTATCACTCCGTCGGCCTCAGTTGTGAGCACAGAGCTCTCTGCCCGCCCCACCATTCACTCTTTCTCTGCATCTATTTCCAGCAAACTCCACTTGGCTTGCAATAAGCTTTCTTTTGTGCATGTTTTGGACAACAATGCTGTTTGTTTTTCTGAGAGACGAGCAGAGAGATGCTGCCCCGGTAGCCTCTCTAGCTGCATGTCTCCTACATGTCACCCTCTGTGCGTCTGCAGTGACGTCTGCAGTGGCATTATCTGTTTTAGGCCCCTGTTTGTTTTGGGCTGTTCTGGGCTTGATAATGGCTCATTACTGGGTAAGCAGAGGCTTGTAGGCACCACTGTGGACACTTCAGAGACTGTGCTAATCTGGATGATATCCAGCTGGTATTCAGTAGCCAAACTTAGCTCCAGTTGGAATAGTTTTTAGCAGGGAGCAAATCCACAGCACACCAGGTTATTTTTAGCTCATGCTGTTGCTGGTGGTGATTTCTCTGCAGATTTCAGTGTCTTTTATTCCTGTATTTAAAGCCAGGAGTTGTGTGAATGTATGTAAAACAACAGCGTCGTCTTTTGCGCATTATCAACAACCTCACCTGTCAAAGGAATTCAGTTGTTTTTAGCAGATGCGTCAACAGAAAGAGGAAGTCTATCCAGTGACTACCTTCATGTTTAGTCAGATTTTTCTTCTGCATGATGAAACAATCCATCTATCCTAGTCTGAGGTTTCCAAAACTAATACATCTGTTCTTGTGATATCGTTTTATGTTCTTTAATCACTTGATCCATGTCTTTTATAGCACTGTTGATATGAAAGCTGCAGCCCAAGGTCGTCTCTTTACTCAGTCTAAAAGCTTCATGTCTGACGTAATGTACTGTATACTGTGTATTTATCCAGTAGAAATATGGGTTAGGTATATATTTAATATGGTTAGGTAAACAATATGATAAGATTTCTTTTCTCTTTCTCTCAGCATGCTGCAGGTATCCATTTAAACCTTCGCTGGCCTACTTACTTTGCATCTCCCTAATATTTAAGCTGCGCTGCACCCCAATTTAGGATTACACAAGCTAATCATTTTGCAGTGTGAAGAGCTGTTGAACAGCCCAGCAGACACTGCTGTAGTAAAACTGCTTTCTCAGCAGTTTTACTCTACAACCCTAAACTCTGTTGAAAGAAAAAGTGTCATAATTAAACATGAAATATAACATTGAATAATCTGTTAACCCTTTTAATTTACTGTGCCCTCCAGTGACAAAGGGCACCAACATTCGCTTCCAGAAAACTGCGCAAAAAATTAACAGATAAATATTTTTGTCTAATTTTCTTCTGAATGAATCTCTTAAATTAATTCAACCCTGCTCAAAACTACTAAACAACAACAAAACATAAAATACACAAAGTTTGATTGCATGTTATAAGAAACACACTTATCAGCTGCATGGTGGTGCAGTGGTTAGCACTGTAGCCTCACAGCAGGAAGGGTGCTGGTTCGAGCCTTGGCTGGGGGGAGGTCTGAACAGTGACCTTTCTGTGTGGGCCCAAGTGGGTGAGGGCGGGACTGCAGGGTAAGGAGCCCTGAGTGGGTGGGTGAGGGCGGGACTGCAGGGTAAGGAGCCCTGAGTGGGTGGGTGAGGGTGGGACTGCAGGGTAAGGAGCCCTGAGTGGGTGAGGGTGGGACTGCAGGGTAAGGAGCCCTGAGTGGGTGAGGGCGGGACTGCAGGGTAAGGAGCCCTGAGTGGGTGGGTGAGGGCGGGACTGCAGGGTAAGGAGCCCTGAGTGGGTGGGTGAGGGTGGGACTGCAGGGTAAGGAGCCCTGAGTGGGTGAGGGTGGGACTGCAGGGTAAGGAGCCCTGAGTGGGTGAGGGCGGGACTGCAGGGTAAGGAGCCCTGAGTGGGTGAGGGCGGGACTGCAGGGTAAGGAGCCCTGAGTGGGTGAGGGTGGGACTGCAGGGTAAGGAGCCTCGGTGAGGAGGCAAATATAGCTATACAATTAAAATGGTATTAAATGAGGTTCATTACAAAGCCTTTAATTAATGTATTTTTTTACATGAGATGAAATGGTAATTTACATAATATATTTATGCTTTTATTTGTGTATATAATTAGAATTTTAACCAGTTAAGGACACATTTAAATACAGAGCTGTATTTATATATTACATGGAGGCACTTTTCTTCCTCTATCGAAGCAGAAAGTAGCTTGTTTTTATATCATGTCCTACATACCAGTGCCTCCTCAGTGTTATCTGTGTTATCAGTCGTTATGTCAGACAGTCACAGACCCTGACACGCTGCTTGTCGTGTATCAGCCACTGTATAAGCAGCTAGTAATGTTCACACACTCAAACATAACATCTTGTTTCATATACACACTGTGTCATGTCTGTACCTAGTTTATGTGATGGTACATTTAGCTTTTCTGTGTATTTCTGTGTTTTCCCTCCAAAGGAGGTTATAATAAACATGGTGAACTTGCAATTCCTGCAGCAAAACTTCTCTCATTTCATCTGAGCTTGACACAAGGAATCATTCATGCTTTATTTGGACAGGAATGAGCCTGGAGCAATTGTGCATGAATTTAGGATTTAGAAATCCTGAGCAATGAGTCCAGTCTCGCCTGCTGTCTAGACACTGTGTGCCTGTTCTGCAGTATGCTTCATTTTTTGTTTTCTTAAGAGAACCTGCAAAAGCATTTTGTTTTTATGGAGACAGAAGTTATCTTGTTTAAAGCACTATTTGTTCTTATCACCATTTTTTTACACTCTTTTATGGAAATGTTTGCATACAGAGAAGTGATAGATACCTCTTTGCTGAGGCTCATGTTCTTGAGACAGTCGTAAAGAGCAGCAAGTTGTCCCAGTACACTGTGCAGTCACTGGTCTGGGTGGGGTCCTTATCTCAGTGGCCATACCTTTGACTGCAGCTCTGTGTCTTCTTAGGTTGCCTATAAAAGCTGTGCTTTCCTACTGAGCTGTAAGTACAGATGACAGTATTTATTTACACTTTTCCTCCAGGTGTTAATAGATGTTTTTAATGCAGCTCTGCAAGCCGTGCTGCTGTGATAGATGCAGGATGGGGTGCTGAAATCAGCTAAATCTCCCCCTGCATGGGAGCACATGTTGCTGTAAAACCTCTGTGTCGTTTTAGATGTGTAAGATGCCAGTTAAAGCTACTGTTGAGCTCTTTATGTTGAAGTGTTTCCCACAGTTTGTGGTGGAACAGACTCGTGGTCCTTCATTCTTCATCAGTTCACATAATCACCATCATAACTGTGATGCTAAACAAAGCAAACCATTAGTTCTCTTTTCTGGTGGGAAAGTAGTGATATCATTTCAGGAGCTGGTTCCTGTTAGCCTACAGCACCTCTATGCTGCCTCACCCCTCTGGTTTATAAACACCAAGCCACTATACTCAGCAGTAGGACTGATGACTGAGTATTACTGAGGTTGATAAGCATGGCAGCGATGTGAGAACAGCACGGTATTTATAGTAAGTGAGGAAAGATGGCCCAGTGGCTGTAGGTGCAGCGAGAGAGGTTTTTTATCCAGCTGACTGGGAGCAGAAACAGTGAGAAGGCTACTTTTAGCTTCATCTGCAGAGGGAAACTCCTGCTTGCAGAAGGAGAAGCATGCATGAGAGAGATAAAAGGGCTGTGTATGTTTTAGATACACAGGGGAAAACTAGTATTCTGGCTTGTGGTTGGAGCCAAGGTCTTTGAACTCTTTTGTTCAGCGGTGCAGACGTCTGTCTGCTTCTCCACAGTTCAGCTGGTACACAAAGCCAGTCTTTCTGCTTTTTAATAAAACACAAGGACTGCTGCAGACTATTCAACCCCAAACTTTGGATTTTAGTGCTCCATTAATGCATTTGTCTTTAATTATATCATGTAAATGAGTATTGCAGATACCATGGTAGACTTATGCAGCTATATTTGTTGTTTTTATGCTGTTTCTCATTAATATGTATACTTTTTTTTAAGTTTTCTGTATGAATTAGCCTTAACATTAAACAGGTCATAGGTGATAAAAGAACAAAAACTATTTATTGCATGTACTGTGATGAAATAACCGATCTTAATCTCCTACATGAAGATGTGATTCACTGCTTCAAAATAGTTGGGTTTGATTTTTAAGCTTTACAAGAGAGGCTTAGCTATTTAAATGAAAAAGTCATGCATCCTCCTCTCGCTGCCTTGTCATAAAGCTTTTCCAAAGTTTCAGTTAGCTGGATATTGCATATGGTTGTTTTAGCTTTTTATTCTCGTATAAACTCGTATAATAAGCTATAACCTCTTAAGCCTGGGATAAACTTGTTGCTGGCAACGTGTCTGCATATCTGTAATGGCAGCCACACATCGTCAGCGTGTGTTTGACATGTAAGTTGCACATCGACGCAGGGTAAACTGTTGTGTGCACGAGGTGCAAAATTGACTTGAACACTAAAGGCAAGGCAAGTTTATTTATATAGCACCTTTCATGTACAGGAACACGATGTGAACACGAGCAAATACACGAGATCGGAGGGAAACGATGACGGATAGTTTAAAGAGCACCCCTCTGACCTTGTTTGTAACTACGGCTCCATTGTACGGACATGAGATTTGTGCACTTCATGTAAGTGTTGTTGCGTAGATAAAACATTAAACGCCCCCTAGTGGTGACCTCCAGGGTGGAATGTTTTGTCCACAGCATGCTTGCATTGTTACTACATATATAGTTAAATGTTGGCATGTACTCAAGAGTACACACCAAGTATATCCTAGCCCTCATCTGTGGAGGTCCACATGTTTACACCATGTTTACAAAGGTGTTTACATGTTAAAATCCACCGGCAGTCTTAGTTAATGACGTGATGCTTATGTCCTGTTGTGGAAACTGATGTAGTGGTCAGGCACGTGTTTTTTTAAAGGAGGTATATCAGTGAACTTTAAAATTCCAGAGTTTCATCTGTATCATTTTTATTTTTAATTTAAGTTCTGTTACCTTTAGATCGGTAGTGACAAAGTTTGGACCAAAGACAGCCAATATCACATTTTTATACACCTTTCCTGTAAGTTTATGCAGCCTCATTAAAATAAAGTGAATCACAAAATGGTCCAATTTGCCCTCCCCCCACTGGCTTTATGGTTTCTCTTACAACAAATTAGCATCCTTGTGGCGCGGCTTTATTCCAGGTGGTGAAAAAAAAGCTGGAATAGTTTTGTTGTGTAGCTAAAAGGGTCCCATCGAATCCGAATGGTAACAAAACACTTAAATCTTTATGCAGAAAAAAAGATTAAATGTATAAAAACATTTTTTTATCTTTGTGGGATTAAAACCATATTTGATCCTGTTTTACATTTTTAGTAAAAAGAAGGTGTCAGTTTTTTAAACATGCAAGCAGCAGGTCTGTCATAAGTGAATAGAAGTCTTTAGATGTGGATAAAGCCGTATCCCTGCACATCTCTCATCAGCTCACGTCAATCGAGAGTGAACTGCAGCCGGGAATACTTAGAGCTGTCGAGCAGTTTATTTCCAGCCGTGCTGCATTATCAGAAAAGTCTAAAACCTCTCAGATCGTCATTGAGGAGACCACACATACTGTAGCATTGACAGGACCAACTCTTCTTTTAGCGTTTAATGAAGGCCTTTGTGTTTGTCAGCAGCCAATTTAAGAGTTTTCTTTGGGTCTGAGCCGCCATGTAGTAACAGTTTGAGACTCGCACGTGGGTTTTCATCTCTGAGTGTTAATGGTACTGACTCATAATGGCTCCCTGTTCATGGGACTTTGAACTTTGCACTAATGAATGGCATGTGTGCGGGTGGGTTGTGAGTGTAAGGTACAGAGCAGTGGGCCTTGCTGCTCTGTGCAGTAGGTGGTCCTAGCTGCTGGTGTGTGTATATCGTCCTGTAAACGGTACTATTTCTTCTGAGGTTTTTTTTTTTCTTTATGCGCATGGTGGTGCTCAATGCCACACACTCAAGCCCAGTCATCGATTCCCTCCCACGGAGCTTCAACCAGACTGATGTTGATGTTAAGAGTTGGCATCACATCACAGAAGCTGCCTGGTCTGACTGAACAGACGCATTGTAGATGCTGGTGAGATTTAACTCTGTTCCATCCATTCCAGTGAAACTCTGGTTAAAATGGTTAGTTTGGGACTATGACACCATCGTAGAGGCTGTGATCGGGAACATAAATAACAGATTATGCATGAAATAATTTCCCAACACTATAAATTAGGGATGCACTGATCTTTTCTTCTGATGTGAGGTCCAGTTTCTCAGCTGTCTCAGCTGGGTTGTGGGTTTCTCAACCCACAATGCAGAAGGACTGCTCCAAGATGTGCATCAGAAACATTGACTGGGTCATCAAAACGGGTCAGAAAGTTATGCAGTGCTACTTTAGCAGCATATGATATTCCATCCATCCATCCTCCACCGCTTATCCGAGGTTGGGTCGCGGGGGCAGCAGCCTAAGGAGGGAAGCCCAGACTTCCCTCTCCCCAGCCAC
>JBAMHV010000008.1:2450396-2460476 GCA_037177535.1 Pseudomugil gertrudae
TTGAAAGACGCAAACCCTTTTGCTCACTGTTAGTAGATCAGTTTGTACTTTTTTTAGCGTGCGCAACGAGTTTGCACACATTTTACTACATGCAAACCTTTAGTAGATTTGGCCCTTAGTTTTTTACTGGTATAAATGGGAATGTGTTGGGGCAGCTGACAGGGTTTGTTGTGGTGGGCACCACATTGGGCTTTGGGCACCTAAAAGGCGAGCAGCGGCCCTGGCCACAGATCTGTACACATCTCTCTAATACAGATTCAGGCTTTACTTTTATTAGCTGGAAACATCTGATGAAATATTGTCTGAGTGTAATTTATGACAGATTTCTCTGTTTTGCAACCTTACGATACGGTTTTTACTTTTCCCTCCTCTATCTGAACAGCTCACTGATTCTGTACATGTTTATCTTTGCCATAATGAACGGACATAATTCAGTAACGTTACACAATGAGCTCTGGGTTGCAGTGTGCAAAACAATCCAACTTGGAGCGTGTCTTATCAGAAAGCTCTATATTTGAAACGTGTGTACATGAACCCCATGAGCCTACGCTCTCCAAACCTACACATTTATCTCTCTTTTCTCTTTTGTAAGCAACCTGAGAAGCAGAGGTGACTTTCCAATCCCTGCATCAGCCTTTTAGTTCTCCAGTCTTAAAATAACCTTTTCTTCTATATAACAGCATCAGTTAGCATCACACCCTACAGTCACATGACACACAACCTTTCACACAGTGCCATTAGACACTATGAGGCTCTGAGGCTCTGGGGCAGGCATTACCACTGTAAAGCTCTTTTAAGTGTGTTTAAATGATTTTAGCAGAACGGATCAGGCTGCTGTTTGTGTGTGATGCTTTGGCAGGAAAGGCTTCATAAGCCCCAGCTGTGTGCAGTGAAGCATGCATGCTGACCTGTGGTCCTGTTCAGAGACACAGTCTGTGGCTGAGACTAGTACACTTTAAGCCTTTAATGTGCAGTTTGTGACTGAACCGGCTTCCAGGAGGGAATGAAAAGAGTCGGCTCTCGCCACCAGGAGCCACCTCTTCAGAAGAAGTGGGTTTATTTTAATGGACACATCAAACTGTAGAAGAGTGTAGTGGTAAAGCTCACATACACACATACTCAGCTTTTCATCAACAAATATTCCCTCTATCTGATTTAAACCAATCTGATCAGAGATGTATTGATGGATAAAGTCATCCATCAGACTGAATACGACATTTTGGAACTGAGCAGCGATTTGCAATAAGAAGATTTTCTAGTTGTTTTGAGCCTTTCAACCAATGAGGTGCTCAGCAACCCTTAACTCTTTCAGTTTCCAACAAAAGTGTATTCTCCACAGTCCAGGTGTGTTTTCCAGGTGTTTCCTGAGACTCATCCTGACACCTAACCCTCATGTGCCCCCATCCAGCCAGCATCCACTACATTTTACCTGTTTATTAGACTGTACAAACCATTTAAACCATCCTATTAGACTGGAAAGAAGATGAACTCAGATGATGAATCTTTATTCCAGTTGGGTAAGAAGTATGTCTCCAAAAGGTGGAGAAATTAACAAAGTTATATGTAAATGGAAACAAATGAGGGAAGATTTTATTCAACATCTTTTTCAGTAATTATTTGCTTGTTTGTTGTGCGTCTATGTTCAGGTTTAGTTTAAATATTAAGTTAGAAATGTGTAAAACGAGGCTTTTATTAAATAAAATGTTTTACTAACATAAAATTGTATTTAGACTAAAACTGATATTAAATCAAGAACAATTTGTAACACCAGCCTTTAATAAACATATAGTTAAATGGTGGAGCAAGACTAATTAAAGATGGAGGTTTTCTGGGTGAAGTATGTGCAGCTTAATGTGGAAACACAGGGTTTAGTCCTGGTTTATTGGTGGTGACACTGGATCTTTGTGTGGCAAACAACATGCTGGAAGCTGATGGGCAGCTGATACTGAGGCGCGAGTCTTTGTCTCGATCTCTTGTGTCCTTTTTTTAACAAAGCAGTCAGAAATACCTCCCCTCTTTTCATTCTTATACCTTCCAGAGTCAGTTTGGTTTCAGGATAAATGCCTCCAAATGTTCAAGCAGCCTAGTTAGCCTCTTGTTTAAATGAAACCAGATGATGTAATGCTAGCTTAGTCAGCACTAACAAAGATATTTACAGTATCTTATAGCTTATTTTCTGCTCCTATATAAAAATCTTGATTAATTGAGCTGCTGTGTAGTCCCTAAATACACACTGTCCTCACATGATCCTAAAAGTAATCTAGTACTACTATATTACGAGATTAGCAGGGCTACTTAGTTTCATACTAACACCATGCTTATAGCCTTACATAACATTAGTAGCTGCACTTGCAGAGGCTAAATCTCTTAATGTGCAGCCACGTGTCAACCAAATGTTTGGGATGTGGTGTGGTGATACTGGTGATCCTTGCTGGTCTGGAAAGATGTTTCCTTCTGTCATCCCCTTCCTGCCAATCACATGAGGAGCATATTCATTGTCATGCTGTTTGCAGTGAAGGCTTCTGGGTAATGTAGTGAATGCCATCCATGCATTTATTCATTATCCTTTATACAGTCAACACTAATGGCATCATATAGCAACAGGTATGGTGACAATAAACAATGCAGTTCTTCTCTCTCTACACCCACCAGACCTCCTAAAGCACAAACATTACCCTGATTCCTGCCACACTGTGAAAGGAGAAATGGATTGTGCAACTTGAGAACATCTGTCCACCTCCTCTTGTAATCGTGACTCTGCATTTTCAAAGGGGGTTGCCTGAATTACATCAACCATGTGACATCATCCGCATTTAGCTCTTGGAAAATCACCTGCTTGTGAGGGACCATGTGACCCAGCAGGAAGAGGAGCAGGGGAGCGAGCAGCTTGCAACGGCTTACACAACCCACAGAATGCCACACACACACCTACTGAATGCTCCACCTATCTGTTGTTTAGTAAGCTTTTTATGTCACCCTGAGACGGTACATGCAACAGGTGATACATATTTTATTAGTCATACATTTAGCAACGTTTCTAGGAAGCTGGTGCGAATGCAAACTGTAAAGAGCTCTAACGAATGGCAGCGTATTGGTGACAGCAGGCTGCTGGGATGAATGCACACGGTCCTGCTGACCAAAGCAAAAGCCTGTGCAGAGAGAGTGCTGTGAGGTTATTGTTCTCTTTTTGCTCATAGATGGCACTGAGGCCAAAACGACCCCTGTGATCTGCGCGTGATGGCTCTTTTTCTTTTTAAACAACCTACACGTCAGCATTCAGACCACTTTTCACCAAATACAAAAACACACAAAGTTCCTGTTTTCAAAAAAATACTTTTATTCGTAGCAATACATGCGTCGCTCGCATTCAGGTCTTACAAATAGTCTGGTAATAATAAAAAATGAACATAAATACACTTAAATAACTTAGTATTGTAACAAAAGAACTACGTCACTTGTTGGAAAAAAGCAGCTGGCATATGAAACACTAAACACACACAATGTCTTCACTGGATGTGTAGCCCTTCCCTTTTTAAATTAAAACAACAACATGAACATTTTGTGAATCAAATAAATGAACTTCCAAAAGGTCCAGTGTTTCAACAAGTGCTTTGTTTCTGCAGAGAGAAGCCAATGCCTCGGTCCAGCTTCACAGCTCCACGTTCCGGCTTCTCCCATCTTCCCCCCGACTTGCTGCAGAGGCTTTACCGAACACATACATGATATTATCCTTTTTTTTGGGTTTTATTCTCATCTCCAACCCATGAGAGTGCAAACCTCTCACCGTCTCATGACGGTTGCAAAAGCTGACAGACGCAACTCCAAAACGGCCCCATCCAAAGTGGAAATTCCAACCCCTTGCCTTTTTTCTTTTAAATACATCCAATGCTGACAGCAGGGCTTTTTCCTCCTGCTTTTTTTTCCTCCCCCCAACCCCACAATCAGCAGTGCTTCAGAATTTGATCTCTGGGAGGTAATATGTGTCCATCAGGGTTCATACCACTCGTCCTGTGCAGATTAAATTCCTTTCTGGACAGGTTTATGCAGCTGGAGGAGGCTCATCGCTCCGGTAGGTTGATGATTGGGACCCACTGGTCCATGCAGCGGCTCTCCCTGCAGAATCGGCTGAGTTTGCTTAAAGCTGGGTCCTTCCAGGATGTGGAATGTGGGCTCTGAAAAGGCAAATAAAAAAAGTCACATGACTGCATTCATCAACCGGTTTGTGTGCAAAACCAAAAATTTCTTCAGAAGTCACGTGAGGGTATGAGACATGTGCACAAGAACAAGTGTGGACAAGTTCTGCTCAGGACAGTTTCAGTCATGTGCACACCACATGAAGACTTACAGTAACAAGGACACAGTGTAGATCCATGGATTCACCCCCCAGCTGCTTCCCACCACCTCCTCCTCCGGACAGGATCTCTGCCAGGCGCCTGGTGTTGTTCACTCTCAGGATGTTAATGTCATTCTCACAGCAGAAAGCCTGGATGAGCGTGAAGTGGATCTGCAGGGCCACGTCTTTAACATCATCATCGTCAGTAGCCAGAATACACAAAACCACGTTATCAGGGTCTCTGTGGGGAGAAGGAGAGGAAGAGTAAATACGTCTGTTTACGTCTAACGTTTAGTTAAACGTTAATAAACAACCGGAACAGAAACTTACATGTTGAGAGATTTAGCAGCCTCGTAGACACCGACTGTAATGCAGCCCTGTGGCAAAGCAGAGGTCAAAACTTCCTCCAGAGCTTTCGCCACTGTATCCATTCTGCAACAGAGAAAAGTCCACGTTAGCCTCCGCGGTTAGCTCGCCGGCTGCTATGCTAACCACCGGTGTCTCTTACATTTCACGCCCCGTAAAAACTATTCTGCTCTCACACGACTGCTCTGAAACTCCTTTGAACCGGCAAGTTAAAATACGAAGCTGAAAATGTTTAGATAAAATGTAGAAATGAGACTTAAAAAGCTAAGCTGCAGCGCTGCTTGCTAGTTACCGACTAAGTGGTCGCGCGACACCCTCTAAGCAGTTAAACACGAAAAAGTAGCTCAAATCCTCCAAATGCATCAAAAAGTCGCTGCAAACTCCGCGTTATCATCCATATCATTTACCTTTCCTGAGAATAGTCTCCACTTAGTTCCTCAAAAGTCATCTTGTACATTAAATCCCAGTCCACGTTTGTGTAAGGAGGAAAAAACCAGCACACTAACGAGCTTTTCCCAGTATCTTCTGGTCTTGACACACTTTCTTTTTTTTAATCTCTACTCGACAGTGCTGCAACTGAGAGATAAATCTGGCAACTCTACATTAAAACAGTCCGGGACAATGCGAGAGAGAGGAGATTAGCATAGCAGCGGCCATTGGTGCATGTAAATGAATGCGGGAGGAGGGATTGGACAGGCCGCGGCAGCGGGCGGGTCCTCTGCGGAGGGGTTGCTACCTTCGGCTGCAGATGTCTGCTGGGTCCCCCCTGACAAATGAACAAAGACTGGCTGACTCTGGTCGTTTTTAGATAAGCTGTTTTTAGTAGTACAAAAGTCCCCCCCAAACTCATCCGATTTCTCTACAGAACAATGTAAAAACAACCGAATCTTTATCAACCCGGTTCAGTTTGATTTAAAGTGCGTCATGTGTCCTCAAAATGACAAGTTGTAAGATTAAAACCGGTTAAAAGAGCTGAAAACAGACTAATAAACTAAACAGAACCTGGTGAAGGAGTGTATGACTGGCTGTAGAACCCACCCGCCGCTACACAGGACCGGTGTCAGGACGAGGACCAGTACTTGGACCAGTACCAGCATCGTAGCCTTTCTGGACTGTTGCTTGGCAACGGGGCACTTCCTGGAAAATGGTGCCGTGTGATTGGTGGGTTGTGGAGCGTGCGAAAATCTGTCAAAGCTGCGCGCGAGATCCAAGAGGGACTGGCGCGAGACTCTTTAGTGTTAATAAAAAAACAGGATCTTCTAACACCAAATATTCCTTTTTCAGCTCACTTTTTATTTGTGATATCTTAAATGTCAACATTAAATCCATCTAAAGATACTTTTCAGAGATTATTATATTATTTACTATTATATATTATTTTCTCATCCATTAGTTCTAATTAGTTCCACATAAATCTACATAATTACGTGTAAGCAAATTTGTCAGATCCTGAAAAAATGAAAAGGAATAGATTTTATTTCCACCTTTTTATAAAAAACATTAGATAGTTTGATTATGATTAATAACAAAAGTCTATTGTTATCACATTGACATAAACACAATAATTTTCTTCAGTTTTTATAAAAAATGACAAATTGAACAGAAACTGTCACACAAACAATCACACACACACGAATTTACTATACTATACTATACTATACTATACTATACTATACTATACTATACTATACTATACTATACTATACTATACTATACTACTATACATGTGGCAGACGCTTTTATCCAAAGCGACTTACATGTTATTTTAAACCATTTTAACCATAACTATTATAATCTAACATGCATGTGTTGTGGGTGGGAGGAAGCCGGAGAACCCGGAGAGAACCCACGCATACATGGGAGAACATGCAAACTCTACACAGAAAGGCCACTGGACAACCCTCCCCAGCCTGGGCTCGAACCAGTGACCTTCTGGCTGTGAGGCCACAGCACTTCATAAAACCAGTCAACAGTTTAGACGCACTTTTCCAATACATACAACAGGAAAGTGTGTCCAAACTTTTGGCTGGTGCATGGGCTGGGCTCATATTTTATGGAGGGGGATGCTGCCCCCCAGTGGTTAATTGAGGAAACAGCTGGCTTTGTGCTTAGAATGTTGTATTAATTACCTTTTAAACAGATAAAGATGGATTTGTGGGGACCATTCTTTCCACCAGAGGCACACAAACTGTGGAATAACCTGCCCCTACATTTGGGTCTCTGGACTTACGATACTATTTTGATAGCAGTGGAAGACACTTTTCCAACAAGCGACTTTCTCCAAAACCACTACAGAAAAAATTAAGTTTAAAACCTATGCTCATATCACTCGTTCTTGCTTCCATCACTGACTTCCCTTTTGATGTTGTTGACTTTGAACATTTCCTTCACTCCTTTAAAGCCTTAAATATACATAAAATCTCTCAGATTTACTGGCCTTCTGTTTCCTCCTGACCACAGAGATCCACAGACAGTGACACAAAGACAAAGCCAGTTCAGGCATTTTCCACCTCAACCTTTGGACCTCTATCTGAACTCACACAAAACCTTTGGTGCTTTTAGGTCGTTTGGGTTTTGCTTTCATCACCACAGTCCGGCTGTCAGACTTGAGCAGGTCTCTTTAACTGTGGTCTAAGAGGACCCCTGTCATGCTGGGTTTAGATGTTTTCCTGATTTAGGAAACCTAACTTAAAGTCATTTTGTTTAGCTGTTGGATCAGGTGCATTGGAGCAAGTAAACATCTAAAACCTGCAGGACAGTTGTAGAACTGGAGCTAAAGATGCCCTGGGGTAAGGTACTGCTCTACAAATGTCTCGTGCTTCATGTTGTTTTATGGCACACCAGACGTACAGGAACAGGGCAGAGAATCCTTTGAGACAGTCCAGCACTAAATGAAAGATGGCGGCAGGTACAGCATACATGAAGCAGCTTAACCAGATGTCTGGAATAATCTGTAGAGAAAGGACAGTGAAAGATGCAGAGATCTATAATGATGGCAACAGCAGAAAAAAGGATCAGAAGCTGGAAACATCTCCAGAACTGAAGGAGGAAGTTGAAATGATGTGAAAGTGAAGGAAACAGGAGCATGAAGGTATTCAAATCCCAGGAACCCTGTGTGAAATAGCACATCTGTCCCATTTCCCTGCATGTTCTTTCATAACTTCTTTACTTTGTGTTCATGCATCATGAAGGACCCCTGTAGCCCCCCTGCTGCATATCATATCTGGACATTCACAACACTCTGTACAAAAAGTTTTTTGCACAATGCATACGTTGCACATTTTACAGCCCTACTTGTATATATTCATCTTAGTATGTTACTTTATATTTTTACTTATAACTTTTTTATACTTTGTCTGCTTTCTTTCTATTGTTGTTGTTGGGCTTGCACCTGAAATCGGGGTAACGAATTTCGTTCCAACACATGTACTTACATGTACTGTATATATACGCGTTGATATGACAATAAAGAACCTTGAATATGCTGTTTATTCCTCTTGTCTTCATGGATGTTGTCAGGTGTTTGCATGAACCTGTGCACGCATGGATCAGAGCCTCTGACACACTCTCCCTGTAAGGGATCTAACTCTTTTGATGACTGAATGATGAAAATCTGAGTTCAGAAAAGGAAAAACTTGCTGTAGTTCTGTGGTTTGTCCATGAGAGGGGGGCAAAAGTCTGATGTTGTCACCGTGGCAACTGTCCCATGCTGGTGCCAGAGTGAAGGGACAGGACTGCCGGTGAAATATTCTACATGTTTCTGAGTTAATGCTCTACAAACGTCCAGGCTTTTCTCACAATCTTTAATCACTCATTTAAATTTATCATTTATTTACCATTTATCTGTTTCATTGAAAAGATGAGGAATTAAACACATTCATTTTCTCCCTATGTATTCACCAGACCAATGATAACAATCTTTCATGTACAGTGGTCTTCACCTGCATACGTGAGGATGGTGTACTAGCAGACAGATATTAGTAAGTCATCTAATACAAAACTCACTAACGAGTAATATTTAATTTTATGAGAACATTTAATCTCATTAATTGCAGGAATGTCTGTAATCTTTTTTAGGAGTTTTTTTTAACTCCTGTGAGGAGTTTATCTGCAGAATGAGGCTCTTTAGATAATTTTCCTGTCATTAAACTTTACACGTACACACATATATCCGCTAAAGGCTGGAATACACTCTGGATATGCAGTAATCCTTACAAACTCAGCATTTTTTACAACACAAACATAAAAGCACATGATGTGACTGGAAGAAATTTCTTTGCTGCATTTGACACCAGTATGGGACTGGTGACCAGTCCTATGTACCGCTGGCAGGGTTTGTGTCAGCATGGCAGACATTTTGTCCTTTCTATGCTTCTTTTTGACGTCCTCTTTGCAGACACTAACTCTGCAGCCATCCCTCTCTCCCAGCTTTTACTCGCGCTCTACATCTGCACTCATCCTCCTAACTTCAGATTCTTTTTTCTTTTGGCAGTGACGAAGTTTAAGATTTAACACTTAATGACATTTGGCTGTGCTTTTTCATTTTGAGCTTATATCATCCTCTTTTCTCTCTTTTTCTTTTATGGTTGAAGTTATTTGGATTAACTGGGAGTCTAACTATTGTCACTGGTTTTCTTAAACCAGTTTAGTTTTTAACATTTCCATAAAAGATACCAACTGCGGCCCGATCCAGTCGGTTATTTGGGTCTGTTCATAGGATTAAGTTTCCTCCATGTGGTGCTTTGTTTACACTGCATAACGTGGTTCTTCTTCTCTTCTGCTTTGAGACGTGAGTTTGTTACTTATGATGTCAAATATAATCACTGAAACAAAATAAAAAAACAAATTGCAATATTACCGGCAATGAACTTGAGTTAGTTGAGATGTAAGAACATTTTTGTCATTATCTTTTAACATAAAATCACAGTGAGTCATAAAACACATCATACATAGACACAAAATGAGGAAAGGATTGTGGTCAGAAAAAATCTTAAAGTAATAAAAGTAAAGATTGGGGACAAAAGCCCTGAGACAGTAGGAAATCTACATTCCACTGAGCGTCTGCCATGTTCATCATGGATTTCTCCGCCTATCAGCTCCCTCTTTTTACTGGCTACATCCTCTTCCACATCACAGTGCACAATGTCTCTCGGGAGCTGCTGGATGTCTTCTGGTTGGGACAAATTCACTCCTAACACACCTCAGACCACATGATCATTTTATAAGTTAATCTTATGTGAATTCAGATAATCGAGCATTTGCAGTCGTTGGTTGGAAAGAGTGTGACTAAAGGCGCTTTTCCATTAGTACCTACTCCACTCGGCCTCACACGATTATACCCAGAAACAGAGCGTTTCCATCAGGATGTGTCGTGCCGTGCG
>JBAMHV010000008.1:2619089-2633599 GCA_037177535.1 Pseudomugil gertrudae
AGATAGATAGATAGATAGATAGATAGATAGATAGATAGATAGATAGATAGATAGATAGATAGATAGATAGAATGCAGAACAGCCTGGAACCTGCAGTACATCTGATGACCAGCAGGGGGCACTTTACTTACTTTATATTATTTTGTTGTGTATATGCTTAAATCTTTTGTTCAATAGCGTTTTTTACTATTTTCATTTTTTACCTTTTGCTTGTTTTGCACCTGACAACATCAAATAACTCACAAAGTACTCATAAATGTATTTACCGCACCTGCGATAAAACTTTTCTAGTTCCAAGAAAAGTTATAAAAACAAATAGAAAGACTTTCTTTGGCTTTTATGTGAGCAAACTTTTTTGTTAGGGCAGTCTCAGCTTGTCATTTTGCATTTTTTATAAAGAGCTTAGTGTTTCTTTTGTAAGCTGTGGTGCCATTAGAGGGAAATGGAACAACAGAGCAGAGCCTCGGTCAGATCAACCGCTTACGTGTGTGGTAGGGTCTCAAAAGGCCAAGATGGAAAAATGCTTGAGGCATCAAAACGTAGCTCCAAAGATGATTGAGTTGCATAATATTGACTATGTCTGCCAACCCTGAATGGTCTATGTAACTAGTCATGGGTGTGGTGTCCTCGTGTTCACAGATACCTTAGATGCTGCAAAACTTTTTGGAGCAAAGGTAAAGCGACAAGTTAAAGCTTTAACACAGCAGCACTGTGCATATAATATTTGGTTGCAGCTTGACCACTGAAAACACACTAAGAAGAAAAAGTATGACTAAATAACACCCTAATGCTTTGCTTGTTTTGGTTATAGTCTGGCCTTTAGGGGGTCAGAAGGCCTCTGGAGAAACAGAAGCTGATTCCACAGGATCATCATCCTCAGCATAACTCAGACACTCAGCTGGTGGACTTTATGGGGTGACATGCCACGAGTACCTCAGTTGTCACCTCTGTTAGTGAGATTAAGCTCTGTCAGAATGGAGTGGCAGATGATGAGTGGTGGGTATGACCACAGGGTGCTAATTCAGAGGCCAGAGCTGGAGGGGGAAGGCGGGGGTTTAGACCTAAAGAAGACACAAGCACGCAGACAGACACCAAAGCACTAGGAATGGCATGTCAGTTTTGCTGATGTCTATAGTAACAGTAGCCTCCAATTTGACATTCCCTCCATCAAACATCGGTTTCTGCTTTTCTTTTTTCTTCTCCCTCTTTTTGGCTTCTCTTTGACCTCCTTAAAAGAACACGCTATGTTTCCCAGGGCCCAGCTATTTGAAGCTCATAGTTTTGGTCATCCGAAGTTTTTCTCTTCCAACTCAAGACGTTCAGACACTGTCCCCACTTACATTTCCACAATGGCAGGGTCCCGGGGTCCAGACCATAGCCGCCCTATGCTCTGGCCGCAGTTGAGTTGCCTCTGGCAGCACTGCTGCATGCTTTGTGTGCTGGTTCTGGCTGCCGATCAGGGAAACCCCACAGTCTCTCCATGGTGAATGCCGATGCCTGCCAAGACCATTATGTATCCCTTCAATGGCCGTGAATAGTTGCACACTACAGTACAGAGGATTTGAGAGACGTGCAATTCGCTCAAGGATACAATGCAAGACCATGACACAAATTCTGACTTTATGGAGCTAAACAAATCTCTGAAATGATTTCTCTGTGTTGTGTCTGTGAAGCGTTAACTGACCGGCGACACGAAACAAAACAAGATAAAGATGTGTCCTACTTTACAAGATAGAAAGTGTGTAAAACAACGGATGAACATTGTTCTTTGACACTAATGAGTCTACAGTTGTTCTGACACATGACTGGGGAGCTTCCAGCGTACATATGTAACTCTTAAATCAGGGGATTAATGCTTGCTCTATATTTGCAATACAGGGTTCATATAGCTCTACAACACCAAATAAGTCATGCATCTCAACCTTATGGCCTCTGGACACAACTAAATACCCTTTTCCCACCATTGGCTGTTTGTAACGGTCCTCATCAGAGTGGTGTCAAAATGCATGCAAATCCTGCAGAATTAAGAGTTCAGCTGTTATCTTAACACAGAGAAACATCTGTGTGTTTTTATTAAGCCCGTGACGACTATCCCAGCACCACCGCGCTCCGGCGGCATATTGTTCCAGTGGATATCAAGATGAGTCACATCTACTAGCTGGCAGCTGGTAGGCTTGCAGTATCAGCCTATCCTGTTAATCTTACGATTAGCCTTCACTGATCCCATCAGGACTGCCTGGATATGGGGTGCAGAGCCTAGAGGTTTATCCCGCAAGCCGGTCCTCTCTCACGCTGACCATCGCACGCACACAACACTAAAGATGCTCTCACAAAACATAAATAAACCTCAAAGACATTGCTGCCTCTGACGAACCAGATTTTAACTAAGATAGTTTGACAAACACACGACTGTGTTTTTGTATCCAGGTGATTCGTACACCTTGGCATATCTCAGCGTGACGTGGAAGAACATTTTCATCATTAAATATAGTTTTTTATATATAATATTGTGGATTATTGTAAAACTTTGAAACTGAAGATCTCAGTGAAGTTGCTGGAATGTGACCTGATGCTCGATGACTGATGTGAAGATCTCAGTGAGCTCCTGTGATTTCATGGACAAGCATGCAGACGTGTTTTCTATGTCAAATGATCAAATATGGTCCCAATAGAGTGTCAAGAAATGGGAGGGGGATCCAGCAAATACCTGGACATAGCGGCCCTCCAGCTGCACCATCCATCCTTCACTGAAGCCTGATGGGATCTATGGGAGAAAAGGGACAAGTATAAAAGGCTAAAGTGTGTAAAATCACATAAGAATTGGAAGGAAACCTCTATTCAGTTCAGCTTTGTTTATATAACTCCAGTTCACTACACAGTCAGTGCAAGTCACATTTACAGACACTTCAGCCATTGTAGTGCAGTTAATCTTGTTAAAGTCATTATCCACATATGTAGCTAGAGAAAATATATTTTTTTAATATTCTAGCACCACAAAATAGAATATAATCCTCCATATTTGTGCACAAAACGTACCAGGTTGCAATGAATTAAGTATAATCTCAGGAGCACATTTTTTTCATGCAGTTACTGTGAAAAGGTTTTCACAGTTTTACTATTATCATCATTATTATGTGTTGAATCATTTCCCAACACTATAAAAGTGTTACAGGTGTTTAATTAGGTCCATCAAAATAATGTATTCATGCAAAGAGGTAATGTGTGGAATAGATAGTTTAGCTTTTTTACGTATCAATGCATAAGCAGCAAAGTTATTACTCAGCAAGATAAGACCACGATTTTTTATTTAAAATGTTTAGTATGCATGCATGTGCACGAAAACCAAATTTACGTTTCTAAATACACAAAAGGGAAAAGTTTTGGATTTTGTTTACTTGTCAAAACAATCAAACAAAGCCTAAAAGTGTTGGGATTACCTCTGCTTCTCTACTGGATTTGATAAATCCTTACACGTGCTTCCCTGTTTTTAAAGCAATTAAAAAATATAGAGTTTAATTCAGAACTTTTCAGAACATCTGCGATGCAAAAATAAAAAAGAAGTCATCCTGCTGCACCAACATAACCACAGCAGTGTAGTTCACTTTCTACACGCTGGTGAAATGCATCACACAAGCCGGACCCCAAAAGGGGGGCAAATGCTGAGCTCCTTTGACACCAGCGGGGGAGGAAGAGAGGGAGGATGGGGGTGGTTGGGTGGCAGCCAAGTGACATGCCATGACATGTTCGGAGGCAGAAGTATGAAGACGTGGAAGGCGGAGGATACCGTGCATCCCTTCCAAACACAGTGCAGTGCACTACAGCTCAAATAATGGATCCAAACACCTGCTTTATCAAACCAAATGGCAGGAACGACAACATTTACATGCAGCATGGGATTATAAACTGGTTCATCCTTTAAAAAAAAAGAGTTTTAGTGAACTGAGTTTGTGTCATGTCCTGATAATAAACTCAATCATGGCAGTCCGAGCAGTTATTGAGCTCGAACTGGACAGCAAATGGGGGGTTGGGGGGGTAGAGATGCTGGGGGCTTACTCTCTCTGCTTGGGTCATAAACGCCTGGACACCAACAGAGGCAGACCTCTGACCAAACAGGCCTTGTTTTAATCTCTGCGGTCAGCTGGTGGAAGAAGCCATGGCTGTTTAAATTCACAGCACAGTGTCATTCTGTGTCACCACACAAAGCATGTATTCATACAACATGAATACGTAACAAGGTAGTAGTGCACCATTTTTAGCACATGAGGCAAAGAAGATCCCAAAAAAATGTCTCATCTTGAAATAACCGTCTTTTAAAGTCTCACACTCACTGAGGATTGTCGTTGGTAACACACCTGCAATCATTTCTTCAACATGGTGAACCTCATCGCCTGTCACTAATCATAGCAATAATTATGAGTGGCGACAACCACGATGCCATTTTTTGCTGCTGAACGTGTCTGACAAGTTTAACCAGAAAATAATACACAGTTGCCAACATGGAAGACTATTCTTTTGTCTCTCAGAGTAAAGGTCAAACACTCAAACAGGTCTGAGACTGTAAATCTGATCAAATCTGCCATTTTTAGTCAAAATCACACTATTAAATAGAGGTATTTATTAAAGTATATATAAGTCATGGTTGTGTAGGAAAGGGCATGTAGGTTAATTGTTTTCATTTAAAGATTTCAGCTGGTTTTCTCTTTTCCATTCATGTCCTGTAAGGTTTTTTTTTTTCAGTTTTTCCAGCCAAGCTTGAGAACTGAATGAAACGGTCTGGAATGTACCATTACAATCTAAGGGGGGTTATCAGTGTTGTGTACTCAAAATATTCGCCACGATAAGAGGTCATATCGAAATTTTGATAGTATTTTAATTTTATAGTTGTATTATTTTAGATACATTTGTATGATAAAACAAAAGGAGGTGTGTGTGTGTGTGTGTGTGCTGAGATATCCTGCTGCAGACAGATCCCCCCTTCTACATACGAGCAGGGTGGTTCCTGCTAATGTGGTGTTGCTAGCAGCCCTTTAAAATCGCTCCACTTCCGAGATGAAGTTGAGAGGATCGCCGCCGTTCAGAGCAGCTCTGAACCCACTAACAGTGTCTCTAAGATAAAGAAAAGAAGCAACCAGTTAGACAGGCTATGTTAAGACAACATATTTGGATTCTGGCATCTTTATGGACTTTGGATATAAGGAATTGTATTCATGTGCAAATCTATTTAGGGACGTGGCGACTGCACTAAAGCAGCAAAGACTCGTTTCTTTTTCTTTTACAGCATTTTTGTACACACACGCAAAGACAACAACTACAATCTGGACTCCTTTTGTAAAACAGGAATGGTTTATCCTCCCGAAGGTGTATTCTACATCGAAATGGATCAAGCACCACCAGGTAAGTTAGGGTTAAAGGCAGCCATTGTCTGGACTGCGGTTTGTCGGAAAGCGCTTTTTTCTCCTTTCCCTTCGTGCTCTCTTTCTTTTCTGTGTAATTTCATGCTTATAATAAAGTTGACAAAAGGCGTTAGGACAGCGTTATAATGGCCAGCTTCTGCGCTCCCCCAGTGGCATTGCCCAGGCATGCATAGCGCAATTCACTTGCCCATTACGTAATACCTTTCTGAGGATCAGGCGCAGTGGCTCGCCTCCTTTTTTCTTTTGTCCCAGCTACATATGACAAACTTGGACGGACGACACCGCTGCAGTTTAGCCTCTTTGTTTCGGAGACTTTGTTTTTTGCGGATTCTTGTGGAAAAGGGTGGCTTTTGCGGGGAAGTGGGGCTGCTAATGAGCGCCGCATGAAACGACCGCTTTGTTCTCCTCTGCAGCCAGCCGTGCTTAATTTGTGCGCGAGCCCTGGAAGTAGGCTACGGGCAAGGAGACGAGACAGCTCGTCTCATGACTCAACTCCGGTATAACTGTGGAACAGCTCATTTTCTGTTTGCTTTTGTCACTTGACCGCTGTGTTGTTACGTCGTTGTGCAGCAGACATACTTATCCTGTTAGAATTAACTCATATCAGCCAAGTTAAAGTGATTAATCTTAAGATAGCTGAATTAGATTAATTATTTTAAGCGTGCAATTTTAGCTATAGGTAATTGAGCAAGATAATAATGGGAGGAAACTTGGATTGCGTACTGCTGACAAGCAGAAAGCACAATAAGAAACGCTGTAATGTTCCTGGACAGGAAGCTAGTTTGAAGACTTATAACTCACCTATCCAGACTGTTAGCTGGTATATTTGACTATTTGGTCGTTGGATTATGTGGTTTTCCATTTTAAATTGTTGTTGGCAATAAACTGGAGAGGTGAGAGAAGGTGTGCAGATTTAATTATGCAGTCTGGGAGCCATTTCAGAGGGATTTTTTTTTATTTCCATGTTTTCACTCTGCTGCACCTGTCTTTTGTTTATTTTAAGGTCAGAAAAAGAAGGGAAGGATGGTGGAGACAGCCACATTTCTCCTCTCTGAGGGTGCTCTTGTATTCTCCCCTAACTGCCTCATGAAAGGCACTTTTGTCCTGCAGTGAAATATATCGCCCTTCACCTCCTCTTGATGCGGTTTGCCCTCTTTTTTTCTCCTCCTTCTTCTCATTTTTAAGGAAACACTTCTCTCTCTTACTCTTTAAGGTTGATGGAAAACTTATGATCTATAAGCTCAGTATAGGAGGGGAGCTCCAAGAAGCTCAAAGTATCATTTCAGCCCATGTTTGGGTGAACGTTAAAAACTGGACTTTGCAAAAGAAACAGGGCGTTGAAAGCCAATACCTTCGGAGGTAATAATAAAAGTCCTCACATGGGAGCTGCAATCACCCTGTCAGCGCTGACCACACTCAGGATTTGCATGGTTTGGCATTTGGACGTGTCCTGGAGACATGCCTGGGCTTGCCTTCAGAGCTTCCATCATGCATTGGCGTCTCGGCGTGCATTAGCCAGGATGTTCAAGCGGTCGTGCTGTGACAGATATAAGCCTCTCCAAACATTTAATGTAATATTTTTCTACCTCTTTTTTGTGCTCAGCTCTCCCTCCCAGGTCCACAAAGCCAGTGATGTCCACGCTGAACAATAACTGCCTTTCTCCACCTGCGTGCTCGCTACAAGATGCCGATTGGTATTGGGGGGACATATCTCGGTAAATAATGTCCCGGCTCGGTTATTGTCACAGAATGCGTGTTTGGGTTGTTTTCACTGACCAACAACGGGTTCCCCTGCAGGGACGAGGTTAACGAGAAGCTTCGGGACTCGCCTGACGGCTCTTTTCTGGTGCGTGACGCATCCACAAAGCTGCAAGGAGACTTTACACTGACATTAAGGTAAGCTGAAGAAAAGGAGTGTAATCCCTCCAAACAAAGTATCACCAGGTCTCACGCTACATTTCAGACTAATCTAATTGTGTGACTCTGGCAGGAAAGACGGGTTGAACAAGCTGATCAAAATTTACCACCGTGACGGAAAGTATGGCTTCTCTGACCCTCTCACGTTCACATCGGTGGTGGAGCTCATTTGGTACTATCAGCACCATTCGTTGGTGGAGTACAACGCCACACTGGACCTGATGCTGACGCATCCCGTGTCCCGCTTCCAGCAGGTTAGTGTCGTCTTCGTCTTCTCTGAGTTAAAACAACATGCTGGAGGAATGATTCAGATGATTTGAGTGGACGTTTTTCCCCTTCAGGTGAAAGAAGACAGCGTGGATGTGGCCGGGAGGAAGCTGAAGGAGGTTCATAACCAGTACCAAGAGAAATCCAAGGAGTTTGATCATCTGTACGAAGCCTTCACAAAGACCTCACAGGTTAAAGAGCCCTCTTTATGCTTTCTATCCACAAACCCCTCCGTGCATCTCCTAAAGGGTTTCTGACAGGGTCTGCTCTCTGACGCAGGAGATCCAGATGAAGCGCACGGCGATCGAGGCCTTTAATGAGACCATGCTGATCTTCGAGGAGCAGTGCCGTGAGCAGGAGCGTTACGGAGAGGAGTTTGAGAGGAACTCTCTTTCGGATGCGGACACGGAGTTGGAGAGGTGCTTAATCGCGCTGTGCTCTAAAAAATGAGCTCGTTTAGCTCGTGCCCCTCTTATTTTCTTCTCTTTTCCTCCTTCATCAGCTTTCTGATAAATTATGAGAAGTTGAAGTGTCGTCTGGGAGAGATCTATGACAGCAAAATCCACCTGGAGGAGGATCTGAGAGCGCAGGTGGAGGACTACAGAGAGACGGACAGGAAGATGAACAGCTTGCGGCCAGACCTCATCGAGCTGCGCAACATCCGAGACCAGTACCTCAAGTAAGTACTTTTACTGGGCAGCTGTAGCTCAGGTGGAAGAGCAGTTGTCTTTCAACTGGAAGGTTGGGCAAGACACTGAACCCTAACTAGCCCCCCGATGTGCCTATCGGGGTGTGAATGTGACTACCGGTATATAGTGTAAAGCGCTTTGAGTAGTTGATAAGACTGGAAAAGTGCTGTATAAGTATGAGTCCATTTACCATCTAATTTACCACTGCCTGTCCAACTCCTTCCTTCTCTCCTTGCAGCTGGCTTAATCACAAAGGCGTGCGGCAGAAACGGATAAACGATTGGCTGGGGATACACAGCGACAGCCTCGACGAGTAAGTCTCAACACATTCTTCCCGCTGAAACACAGAATAATGAGAAGCAGAGGTGTTACAATGCTGCGTGTTTGTCTTTCAGCACGTACGTGCTGAAGGGAGACGAGAAGAACTTGCCACACCACGACGAGGCGAGCTGGTTTGTCGGCGAACTGAGTCGGTCGCAAGCGGAGGAGACGCTCCAAGGCAAATCTCCCGGAACGTTCCTGATCCGCGAGAGCAGCAAGCAAGGATGCTACGCCTGCTCCGTCGTGTAAGCGCACACCGGTGTAGGAGAGTCTGATGCGTAAAGCGGCTGAGTGATGCTAACCGATGCGTCTGAATTCCTTTGCAGAGTGAATGAAGAGGTCAAGCACTGCATGATCTACAGCACGCCGCTGGGATACGGCTTCGCCGAACCCTACGACGCACACTGCTCGCTGAAAGACCTCGTCCTGCACTATCGCCTGCACTCCTTAGCGCAACATAACGACGCTCTGGATGTCCGGCTGTCGCACCCAGTACACACCAAAGCCGCCGCCGCCACCACCGCTGCTTCTCAGCGCACAGAGGAGCACAAACTCTTACAGACTCCCAAACACATGTCTGGACTCCCGCCTGCAGCTCCGGAGATGTGAGGAGACGGAGCAGAGGACACGTTGGCCGCGAGGACGTCCGCATCAAAGGTGCATTGTGTAAAGTTTTTTGCACTACAGTGATTCTGTGACGACGTGGGACCGGAACTTGAATGTCAGCTTGACTGTTTGAGCTTTCCAGCTAATTTTTACACGTAGTGCTCTTTGTTCAAAAGCCCGCCCCCTCCCGGATGCCCGTAGCCCGGCTTCAGGTGTTTCTCCCTAACGAAACGTTAAATTTGGCCGACGCGTGATCGTGTCGCTACGGCAGATGCACGAGAAACACGGTGCTGATTGGAGTACATCGGTTTAATGGGCCAAACCATTTTCAGGGGGGGGTTAAAATGCCACGTGTGAATATGTTAAAAGTCGTGCCGCATCTCGACCATCCGCCCCTTTCTTAACAGACGTTCATATACAGTGGATAACTATGTAGCATTAACATACTGTAGAGAAACCATTGTAAAAGCATATTCAATGTTATACCCATTGACCAAAGCACTTAATAGTGAGCAAAACTACATCCCTGTTTAGTGTGGTGATTGCTTTTGGGCAAGGGTAGGCCGATTTTATGTACACCTGCTGATGTGCTGATCAAAACATAATCTGAAGTACTGTATGTTATATTCTGTTACTCAAAGAAATATAAGCTTTTTGTATTCTATATATATTTTTTCTATAAACATGCCACAAGAGGAAAGCTTGAAGAAAGTGCAATCCAACAGTATTCCTATTGTTGCAATGTGTGACCATAATGGTGGCGGTGAAGGTAATGCTGTTATAAGAGGTTGACGTTTGCCACAAAAATGCACTCCCCCTTCCCCCCCTACCCCTCATTCCCGGTGGTGTCGATATGATGTGGCCTCCGATTGTTTGTGTGAACTGCCAGAGGTCCGGAAGTATCCTGCCTCCATTTACTTGAACTGTGGCATTGCTCGAGCTATGAATGTTTTTTCATGACATGCAGTCTGCGTAGCTTCAGAGGAAAGGAATCCACGTTGAACTTGGCACATTTTTCAACTTTGAGGACAATAAGACACTTTGTATAGAGAGAGATACCGTTTAATGTATTTCTGACGTTGTTGGCGTAGGAGGTTGACGAACCCTCTTGGAAAAATACGACTCCACTGGAGGACCGAGGAAAAGCTCCCTCGGGTGAAGCTGAGCAATGTGAGATCCTGACCTTTTTCATGCTGAAAGACAATAAACTGAAAAGAGTTTTGTCAACTCTCTGTTTCCTTTTTTATCCTAAATAAATCACTCTTACAATATAATGAAGAAAAAGTTTTTAAAAAGCCTGTGTGGCTGCGTTTTGATGAGCTTATCGTTGGGTCAACACAGATAGAAAGCAGCGAGGGCACCGGAGGACACGCTGCCGACAGATGGAGGGGAAAGGAAGTGATAAGACAATGGCAGGATACGTGCAGGCTCTTTTCCATACTCAGGTCAGTATGGCCGTCGTTAAGTCACCAGTAAAATATGCACCTACGGACCTACGTCAGTCGGATCACAGGCTGCTCAGTAAAACCTGCTTTTGATGTTCCCGTGGAAGGAATGCGGCCCGACGTTTGCCACTTGCCAGCCCCGGTACAACCCTTTTTTAAAATCTAATTATCGCTAATAAAAACGCCCCAAATCCACAAATACATGACGCCGATGACCCTGAGTGACCCAAACCTCGGCCCTCCGTGACTACAGCAACAGGTGGCCTCTTTCAACCATCACACAAGGATTGTGTTAGATGAGGATTAATGAGGTGCAGAAGGCAGGGATGTACTGGAGAGAGAAAGAGCCTCCGTTCCAGGCCACGGATTACTCCCTGTTACCTGTGTCAGCTTGGAGGGCTGTGCTGGGATTGACCATATGCACTGTAGGTAGACGAACAGGACTAAATGTACCAACGCTGAGTCACTGTAGATGCGTGATTCTAAGAACAGAGGAAGGGAAGAGGAATGTGTGGGATAGACTGGCACGACTTAGAGAGAGCTCAGTGTCCAGATTCAACTGCTATGAGAAACTGGTTAAAAAAATACTTTTTTAAGGGCTTATACCTAAAGTCTTACATGTTTATATGCCTTTTCAACCAACATCATATGTCCTATGCTAGTAAAGGATACTTAGAGTTACCAAGCACATACAAACCAGACTCACTGACATCAGTACACAAACCAAGCATCAAAACGTTGAATCCAAATTAATTTTCATGAGTTTTAACCTCTTCCTGACGGGGACAAATGGAGCGTATCTGCACAGCGACAGAGGCTGTAAGCATGTTAGTGTCTGAGGTGAGCAGCGAGTTGTGTGTTACTGAGTAAATTCACCTGGAACAGCCGAACCAGAGGTCATCTACGAATGAGTAAAGCCTATAATCAGAAGCTTCAATACTTCCCCTCCTTCGTCTCCATGGAAACTCGCAGGACCTTCACCATTCATTTCAAACTCAGGCAGAGTCACAAGAAACACATTAGGGTGGTTTTTTTTAAGGTGGGACACATTTTTAGAGCAGCAAAAAGCAAATGTTAGACGTGACTTGTAATAAAAGTTGTGTTCCCACAGTCATGAAACAGACAAGCAGTGTTGTTTTCATGTGACATCCTGGTTTGTGTGGAGAAATGAGCAGAAGCTCTGAAGCGGTCGTGTTTTTGTTATATTCCAGGGGTTTAAGTTGTGATTCATTGGTGTAGTGATGCTTTGGCTGAGTTTCTCCCTGCTGTTATGGTATGCTGCATGTTAGCATGGTTGCTTCCATTTACCTCCTGCTGCCTACACGGAGCTCTGATCAAGAAGAGGTTATAAATGCTGCATTTTTTCCTTTGGATTATAAATAACCTGAAACCCAGAACAGCATTAGGCAAAGTTTATAACTAAATAAGAACCAGACAGTGGTTCTATTCAGAGAAAATGACAGATTTTACACAGTTAAAGCAAAAGAGGAATTATATTCTCTCAAATATATTCATTTGTTTCAGTTCCAGTACATGTATTAATTTAAGATACATGCATTTTGTCTAGGCTTGACCATAATTTATGCTTCCTGAGTTGGCTAATTAAATAAAAGACCAGTTACACTTTGGATATTAACTAATCTAAATAATCCAATCCACCCTTATTTGTTAGCACTTATAAAAAAAACAGAGGACCAAGAAGCTGCACAAAACCCAGTTTAAGAACATACATAACATAACACATGACAGTAGAGACATGATGTCTCATGATGTGTCAAACAACAAGGAGAAAAGGTGGGTCTTAAAGGGATCCTGAGGGCCTCTTTACAAGATAACAAATACACTCATAGTGCTAAACTTTTTAATTATGCAACAGGAAAATAAACAAAAAAAAAATCTCCAGAATCAATGTAATGTACATGCCAGGCCTCTAGTGGGCAGTACCTGGTAAACAACACACCTGGGTGTGCACTGCATCCTCATAAAGGTCCATTATGCTCCGTCATATGTCATCATACGTATGTCATCATACGTATGTCATCATATGTACGTAATCATACAGCAATGCCCTCATACTTCTTCCTTCAACTTTGCCATGGTTGTGAAGTTACTTCATCCACTAGTGGGCAGTACCGAGTTCAAAGTTCACTTTCACATTTTTACACGTTTGTAACGATAACAACCCGTTATAAAAGTTGCTTACAGATGTCCATAAACAACATAAGGAACACAAGAATAAAATCACATTCAGGTTGAGTGGGACTCATGCTGTGTTTCAATCAGCGCACTAACACGACTTCTCGCACTATATTTAGGTGCGTAGTGCGTTCACACTGGCATTTAAGGAACAAAGTCAGTGCACTGACAGTACCCGGATAAAATTGGCCAATATTCTAGTGTGAAATGATGGACACCTCACGCGCTAAAACGACGCCATCTTGCTGACGGCGCGAAAAAGGAAATGCTGGACTTTCAAAATAATGGCAGAAAACAGTACGGCGGCGGAGGCTAATGTGTATACGTGAGTATGAAGTTATTTCCTTACAGTTCTCATGTATACCACTGTTTGCTACATATCCAATCAATTGTTGCAGAGACTGCAGTAACCGACCCCGTACAGTTAGCACACGTAAATGTTAGCAGGTTTTAGCCGTGTAGTGGACACAAAATAATATGTGACTACACACTTAAATATAGTGCGCGAAGTAGTGTTAGTGCGCTGATTGAGACACATCCATGGTTTTCATTCAGCTGTTGTGTTTGTTTTTTTAAATATGCAACAAAAGTTTTGCTTCATGCATGTAAGCAGCCTGTGAACACGCTTAAGTTTCCTCCTCAATTTGAGGACTATGAATATAATTAATCACTGTAAAACCATTAACTAATGCAGTATATGACTAAAGTGACTGTTATTTACAGACTGTTATATTATTACACTGGGTTCAATCAAGATCATAACCTACATTTGGATATATGTTTGGATTGATACACCAACCACCATCATGTCACCCTAGTCTCCCTCCTTATTAAACACAATTTCCCAGTAACAGAGTGCATAATGTGACTTATTTAGCTACTTTAATGCTATACAGTAAAGGGGGTCAAACAAAGCTGGAGCACAAAGAGTATAAAATAATCTGCACACTATGCAGAACATTAGCCAGACAGCCTTGTTCTTATCAGTAAATTTTATTTTTACTGGGGCGGTTATCTAAAACTAAAATATTTTATGGTATTATCATCTAAATAAAGTGAAGTATGACCAGTTCCGCCGCATGGCTAAAAGGGCTGCGCTGTCATAACTCTGCTTTCATGGTTGTTGCATGTTTTGACTTTTACTGCGACCGTTTCAGAGATGGAACAAGACAGTGAGGTGAAATGAAGGTGATGTCAGTTTAAAGCCTCCATATATAAAGAAATAGCAGTAAAGAGTAAGTGTGGGATTCAGATTGATACACTGAAGCTAAAATAGATAGAAAGTATCCCTATTTGGCTGTGAAAGATTTAGCACACTGGTTGTTGGAAGGTTTTACTATATAGCAACACTTAAACAAATATCATGTTTGTGCACAAATCATCAGAAAATTAATTTAGCATGAAAAAAGTTTAATCTGTTCACAAAAGGTGGAAAATTGATTTTATTACATCAGTAAATTGCGAAGGCAAACAACACATATCATACATATTCACTGGCCACTTTATTAGGTACACTCAACACAAATAGCTCAACACATGCATTAATGCATTAAAGGAGCTTTTCCATCAGTACCTGCGTGACGCGACTCTACCGGCCCGGGCAGTACGATATTGTACTGGACTGCTTTTCCATTACAAGTCATGATCCTCTAATG
>JBAMHV010000008.1:2690848-2702824 GCA_037177535.1 Pseudomugil gertrudae
GGCTCCAGCCCCCCCTCGACCCCGCTCAAGTGGGATTAAGCGGTAGAAAATGGATGGATGGACATTCATATTATCAGTGCAGCGTGAACTCTTTACACTTTCACCCAAAAGTTGAAATTTCCCATTTCTGTGTGAGAAGTGTTTCTACAAAAAGCTTGCTCACTGGTGTTTCAGAGAATTTAAGTAAATTTGCAATATAAAACATCATTAAGACGACTGTCTGCAAACCTTTCTGGTAATCTTACCCAGTACACATGGAGTCATGTAGTATCCTCCTCTGAGTTTGGGATCTGACGGGACAAAAGGTTCCCCTCCACACAACACAGTCGCTCCCTAGTGACAGAGAAATTAACCTCAGTCTAAAAGCACAGAGATACTTACACACAGTATATCCATCCCACCTCTTTCCTTGCTTGATCCACAAACGATAGGACTTTGTCTCGATGCGGCTGGCTGACCAGCGCGCCCATCCTGGTGCTCTCTAACAGAGGATCTCCTATTGAGATGGCTTGGGTTCTCTTCACCACCTCCTCCACAAACTCGGGCATAATGTCCCTCTGCACGAAGACCCTTGTACCATTGCTGCAGACCTGTAAGTGAAACATGCCAAACATGGTCAAAGCTATGATTGATGTTTCTGGATGTGGGTTGGACCAAAAAAAACACCAAACCAGATTCCACCTGTCCTTGAGAGAGGAAGTTGGCCATGAGAGCTCCCCGCACAGCGTTCTCCAGATCACTGTCCTGAAAGATGATCAGAGGAGATTTCCCCCCAAGCTCCAACGTCACCGGCTTTATCCCCTTTGATGCCATTTCCATAATCTGGGGAGACGGGAGCATATCGGGCCGGATATCTGACTGATTCTGGGTGTAATCTGAATCATGAGAAGTGTGTGGGAGCAGACCTTCATGCCAGTGGGTACACTTCCTGTAAAGGACACCTTCGCAACATCAGGGTGGTGACATAGGAGGCTGCCGGTCTCCTGGCCGCCCTGCACCACGTTGTACAGCCCCTCTGGAGCTCCGGCCTTTGCATAGATCTCACCCAGTAAGACAGCTGTCACAGGCGTCACTGGTGACGGCTTAAAGACCATGGAATTCCCTATAAAAAGGAAGATAGGCGAAAGAAAGCTGAAATGGTTTCTTCCTCAGTCAACCACGATGAAGAGAAGTCACGCTTCCTTTTTTCCCTATCTGTAGGTGAGATGCCATGTTTTTATCCTGAATTCACATCTCTTCATCCTTTCATGTTCCTCACCACAGGCGAGTGCGGGAGCGGACTTCCAAGCAGCGATCTGGAAGGGATAGTTCCAGGCTCCGATGCCCGCGCACACTCCCAAAGGCTCCCTGCGGGTGTAGGCGAAGGATCCACCTGGCAACTGGACATGCTGGCCTGTACAAAGGAAAGCAGAAGGTCTTTCAGCTGCGTGTCTCACACTTGTCTCTGTATGAAATAAAGTTTTCCAGTTTACATATTTTATTAAGATGAAATCATTTTATATCATACACTGCCCATCTTCATCCACTCTTCTTACTCTGATGCTCCCATCACTCTGGACCGGGGTAAACCTGGACTCCTCACACCACATCACCCTACTTTCATTCTCCACAACCCAATGCTCCCTAGCAAAGTGAAGCCTTTTTAGCCTCACTGATATGTTTTCCATCACTTTTGCTTGACAAGTAGTTTATAATAATAATAATAATAATAATAAACTACTAAACAAGCTAAAACTTATTGATATCTCAGTATGATGTGTGCAGTGTGTCCTTTCCAAATCGAGGCTAAAAAGTCATTAACTGGAATCAGTCCTTAATATATAGAAGAAAATAATCCAGAGAAGACCTGAAATACATCCCGAGAGATGCTTCTGGAGCTCTTTGTGAGTAACCTTATGCAAAAACAGTATTTTCCCCAAATGCAACAAGAAAATGTGAATAAAATGTGTCTTTGCAAGCAGCTGCTAACAACAAAGTACCTAAAGACCGGATGTGGAAGGGGCCCTTTGAGACGTTTATGTATTGACAGAAAACTGCTGCATCGTTTGGGTTTGTTGCCGTTTTTTCTTAATCCAAACAAAAGAAAACTGGATGACTCGACTATAAATGAGTGAAAAAACTATCAGTGTTCAAAGAAAAAGCATCAAAGTCCTTAAGAAGCACATCTAACTGGGCAGGGATGTGGGTTTTAAACTGGGGGGAGGTCAGCAAATGATTGCAACTCAATAAGCAACTAGCAGTAATTTCCATCATAGTCCACTGGGCCGGTCGTATGCACCAATAAACTATTGCACAACTCTTATTTGAAAGCATTGATTATAAGTTCTGCCTCCAGCCCGCTGCATTGGGACAAACTGGTCTCTGTGCAGCAGTTCCCACAGAACATTTCTCATGCATGCACAATGTTTCTAAAGCCGTTTTACACTTCCACTTCTCCAAAGTTTTGTCAACACATGTGAATAAATAATGCTGATTTGCTAAGTGTGTAAAGGTTCGCTTAACTTTTTTCACCTTATTCCTGGAGGTCTGGACCACATTAGACCAGCACTTGATCAAAAGCTACATCTCAGACTGGATTCATGAGAACTGTTTCTGATCTCTGAAATCTTTATTCTGTTTGTGAAAATTAAGCGTTTTAGCATTAAATCATAGAAACTTTACCTAAATGAGGCAGAAAGAAGGACAAACGATGTCTTTATGCTTAACGTTTTACAGTGTAGAAGGCAGCTGGACAGGACTTGCCACCACTGTTTATTCATACACGTTTTCTTTCTTGACTTTAAGATCTATGCAGATCTATCTGTTCCTGGTTCTCTCTCTCCTCCAGAGCCTGCAGTGTCGCCTGCATTAGATCATATTTCACTTCACATTCCTATAAAGACTTGTTTATATGGAGACGTTTTGGTCTGAACTTAAAGCATTACTTCAGCTCATTCCTGTCCTCATATCAGTGTTCAGAGCAAACCAGCTTCCCTTCATTTAAATAATAGTTTCTTCCTATCCATGTGCATCTATAACTGAAAGCCCTGCGGTTGTTTTACCGTTACTAAGTGCTATATTTTATATACAAGCTCAGAGCTTGTTTCTGGTGCCTTATAATTCATTCAGGATAAATGTCTGTAAGGTCATTCCTTTCATTAATGAATCACTAACTTTAGTTCTGCTCTCACTGGAAACTGACCAATCCGAGGAGACAAGCCAGTCACTCTGGAGTCTCAAACCAGCAGCAGCAGTGGAGCGAGCAGGCCGGTTTAGCTGAACTGGGAGCGTGCTGGTTACTGGCACGAGGACACTGGGACACATAAATGTCCATGCTGGACCGACTGGCTGTCATGATAGTGATTCTCTGCTTGCAAACACTGTGTTGTTCCCTCACAATGCAGAAATGCTGTGTGTATTGTGGCCTCACAGTGAGAAGGCTGCTGGTTTGAGCCTCCAGCTGGTTCGGGGGTTCAGAACAGGAAAACACAATAAAATATGCTGCATAAGTAATGGATGATGTGTCTGTTATCAGACACAGAAGTGGGGCGGTTCACACCTGAACATGTCTGCTCCTGACTCTGAGAACTGACACTGAGAGGTCTGCCAGGTTTGTTCAGGTTGTGATAAGAAAACACACACAAGAGAGGCATAAATACCTTTTCACTGCAGTGTGGAAGTGGTACTAACCTGCCAGAGTGCTGGCCAGTCCTGCATAATACTCTATACACAGTCTAGCAGAGTCCACATCCAGACGGGCCTCTGTGATGGACTTCCCGTTGTTGACCACCTCCATTTCAGCTATCTCCTCCTTCCTGCTCTGTGCATTAATACCAAGCAGTGTGCATGCATTTGTATCCTTGCTTATAGGTAGATGTGACTTAAACAGCAACAACTTAAATTAGTGTGGACCTGACCTGATCTTCTGTAAATAAACACAGTAGAAATACCTCAATCACATGGGCGGCTTCAATCATGACCCTGGCCCTCTCCATCCCTGACATCTTGCTCCAGTGCTGGAAGGCCGACTTGGCAGCCTTCACAGCCTGATCAACTTCCTCAGCACCACATGGCTCCAGATGGCACAAGACGCGTCCTGCAAAGTGAAACATATACAAATAGGATCAGATAAACAGAGAAATAGTGATGTTTTGCTCTGGTTGTGCTCCACTGCAGCTGCTTGAGATCACGTGGTGTGTATGTCAAAAAGGTTGTTGCTGGAAAACATCACGAGAGGAGCGAAAAATATCAATGTATTTAGTAGAAAAACACAAAGAAAAGACACAGTTGTTTAAAAAAAACAACTGCATTTTTATTCGTTAGACCGGGATCATTAAAACATAGCGCAAAGCAATGGCCAAAGTCCAGTTGGGTGACCAGAAGCACCGTGGCTTACCCGTTGCAGGCTCGTAAACGCTCTCCTTGTTGCGTTTTACTTGGCTTGTCCTTCTTTTCCCAGCCCAGAAGTTCAGCGGGCCCGTAATGTCCACTGAACCCGTAGAGAGGCACCGGACCGCGGCTGCGAGAGAAGCAGCAGCGGGTCGCCGAGAGAACGAAGCAAGTCCCGGGAGCATGTTTATAATTGCTTCTTTGCTATAACTCTGCAAAACAGCTCACTTTACGGCAACTTTGGATGATTCGACACAACACAGTGTGCAACCATAATTATTTATGTTGTGTTTTGGTTTCAGAAAACACTCAGAAATACAGGAATAATCACGTTATATGCGTTTTAAAAGATAAGAAATCTTGCTCTGTTTGGTTAGCCGCTGAGCGGGCGGATCACGTGACGTTCTTCTTCTTCTGTGGTTTAACGGCAGTCGGCAACTATCACGTGACCTTGCCTAGCGGTAACGTTTTAACGTAAACCGTTATCAAACATTTAACCACGCAAAAAGGAAAATAAAACAATTTTAAAAAACTCACATTAAAGAGTCAATGTCAAATATGGAAATATACATATAAAAACACATTGAAAAAGTCTAATAATTTTTATGTTGAATGAAAAGTGTGCGTGCGTAAAAATGTAGGGTAACGATGTGGGCGGAGCTTCGCTCCAACGATCTTCCAGCACAGCTGCTCTAACGGCACATTGCAAGTATGGCCGGGGACAGCGAGACACTTCTTAGAGACAGCGATGAGAACACCGACATTGTTCGACAGCCGTTCCTAATCGGTGTCTCCGGTGGCACTGCCAGCGGCAAGGTTAGCGTCCTGCCAGGCTTGTTTGATTCTTTTTGACAGGTGTCACACGCGGCTGAAACTCATGCGCTTGCCGGGTGCTAACGCTAGTCCACCGCGTGGCTTCAGTGACGCAACGTAGAGCCGTTGCTCGTCAGCTTTTGTCATCGCTTCTTCCACCAGGCTGTGATGGTTTGGTAGCCTGTCCACTGTTTAGCCAAACATTGTGTTTAGTTGGTAATTTATTTAACTAATGGATTAGTAGTCTTACGCTCGCCCCGGGTTGTTGGACTGTTAAGTAGAGCAGGATGGGTATAGTTAGCCACCTTGCTAACGTTAAATTCCACTACACACTAGCCGTGCATGCGTGTATTAGGACAATAGCTCCCAGCTAGTTTAATTATATCAGATTAAAAACATGGGACAGTTCATTTCTTTCTAATACATAAACATAACGCATACGTAAATGATAAGTGTATAGTGCCAAATGCGTCTTTAAACCTGGTAGTTTCGTCATTGTGATAAAAAAGACATGTTATTAAAATAACTAAAATACGCACCGGTGGGAAAAACTCTAAATATACGTGATCCATATGGCAGTGATGTAACATGTCATGAAGTAATAGTATTATATTTAAGGTTTAGTAGGTCAGAGTCGCCATATCTTATTTATTAATTCAAAGAAAAGCTTTTTGTTTCTAGTTTTTTTCCCTGAAAAGCCTCTAACTGAAGTGGCAACGTGGGCGGAACTGGCGCAGCCGCGCGCGCGCAGCCTGTCTGGTTCAGTTTAAGGAAACAAACGCAACTAGATATCTTTATAACTCGACTGCATTTGACTTTGTGTGAACTGTTTCCTATTTTGAGGTTTAAAAAAACCCAGATGTCTGAGAAAATTGTAACAAACGAGCGCTTTAACCAGGTTATTCAACCTTACTAAAATAATAATTACATCTTTTGCGTCATCTGTTTATTTCCGGTCTTGTTTAAAGCGCATTATCTTTATCATATGTCCCCCTCCTCAGCTTTCATTGTCCATAATGTGACGTTCTCTATACTTGGTGCATATTGTTTGCTGTTTAAACACGTTTATCAGCACTCGTATGCAACTACCAGCTTTTTGTGTCTAGATAATCAAAAACTCAGGTTGGTTTGGTTTTTATCTACATACAGTATGCTGGGTAGAATAAACTGTCAGCTTTACTACACTGGCTTCAGGATAAATTATAAATCTGGTGCATCTAACCAGGATGGCTCAAAAGTGTGCACAAAAAGTCATTATGGCACAGTTAATGGGCACAAAGGCAGCCGTGATTCAGGCAGCATGAGGAATGTCCAGTCAGCACTGGGCGTGAGACTCTGGGAGGTCAGTGAGGGCACTCGTAGTGTGCCACAGGGCAGTGTAACTTTGTTCACCTTTTATTGAAGATGCCGTCTGATTTGCTTGACCTGATTTTGTATTCATGTCTGTGCACGTGCAGTCATCTGTCTGTGAGAAGATCATGGAGCTGCTGGGGCAGAACAAGATCGACCACCACCAGCGGCAGGTGGCGATCCTTAGCCAGGACAGCTTCTACAAGGTGCTGACTCCAGAGCAGAAAGCCAAAGCACTTAAAGGCCAGTTCAACTTTGATCATCCAGGTATGAAAACACTACTGTCCTTTGGCAGACATCTCTGTTATTGCATGAGCTGAAGGAGTTTTATGGGTTTTTCTTGCATATTTTGGCCAGATGCCTAATTTGCAAATGCGTGTGAATTGTGTGTTTGTTGACCCCTGACTTATTAGTTGCGATGCAGTTGTTTGGGCTCGTCTTCAGCTGAACTGGTGATACAGCTGTGCTGGCACATCGATAATTCTCCCCTACAGAGTCTCTGGCAGAAGAGCAGAACCCATATTTGGAGCCAGACTTTGCACCCTCATGCTTCTACTTCCTTTCTCAGCTGAATTTTTTTTTTAATGTGCAGAGGCAGCTGCTCCAAGGCTCACGCTGAACCCTACACCTGCTTTTGGAAAGGGATTCTTCGGTTACCAAACGAGGGGGACTGCTGATGCGCCGTGGTTTTAAAGGATGTCACGTTCCACAAAGATATTATGATCAAACTGAGCATGTGGTGTTTTTTTTTTCTCTCTTCTTTGTACAGATGCCTTTGATAGTGAGCTGATCATGCAAACGCTCCTGCAGATAATGCAGGGGAAGACTGTGCAGATCCCAGTTTATGACTTTGTCACCCATTCCAGGTGAGCATCAGTACCAGTTAATCTCATTTTAAAGGCTCACATTTGGTTTCCACTCTGGGTTGTTCAGATTTGCTCTCGTGCGACAGACACTGAGAGAGGAAGCAACTTTTGTGTGTTGTTCCAGGAAGGAGGAGTTTGTTACGGTGTATCCCGCCGACGTGGTCCTGTTTGAAGGCATCCTCATGTTCTACTCGCAGGAAATCAGAGATCTGTTCCAAATGAAGCTGTTTGTGGACACAGATCCAGACACGCGGCTCTCGCGTCGAGGTGCAGGAACTGTAGCCAGCAGCTGCTTCAGCTGACAAAGCGTTGGCACTTACATGTAGTCCGCTTGTGTATCCTCCTCAATGTCTGCCTGCTGCTTTGTGTTGCAGTTTTAAGAGACATCACTGAGCGTGGTAGAGAGCTGGAGCAAGTCCTGGCTCAGTACATCACTTTTGTGAAGCCGGCCTTCGAGGAGTTCTGTTTACCTGTAAGTGATGTTCCCTCCTGCTTCGAGTCTGGGCTTGTTGTCCAGCTTTATTTTTATCTTATCTTTTTATTTCTCTCTTCCTTCCAGACAAAGAAGTATGCAGATGTGATTATACCAAGGGGAGCAGACAACCTTGGTAAGGACACGGTGATTACTGGGAAAAAAGGGTGTGTGTGTGTGTGTGTGTGTGTGTGTGTGTGTGTGTGTGTGTGTGTGTGGTGAGGCCATGTGAACATCCTCCTGCTGATATGTGGGATTTTTTAAAGTTTTTATGTGCATGTATTTTTCCTTTTTAGTGGTGCTTTAGTTCTTAGCTGCAAAGTGTAAACTAATACGCAGAAATGTCTGAGGTTTGATCTGTAACTACTTTATTTTTGTTTTTGCAGTGGCCATCAACTTGATAGTGCAGCACATCCAAGACATTCTGAACGGTGGATTAAACAAGCGTCACAACGGCTGCATAAACGGCCTCAGTACTCCGCGGCAGCGGCGGACCTCGGAGTCGAGCAGCCGGCCTCACTGACCCCGTTGCTCCTCTCTTCAGAGCAGAGAGGGGATGTAGGGGTCGTGCTGTAAATACTGCCCATTGGCATCACTGTATTTAAGAGGGGGAGGAAAAGAAAGTGGGAAATGGAATGAAATGCCTTGTATTATTTTAAGACTATTCCTGTCACTGGTTACATTGATTGTAAGTGTCGAACTTTGATTTAGACTTTTGTCATGATGAATACATGGTTTTGTTGTGAGACGGTGGGCTGAAAAGGGTCCCGTTCAATTTCCTCCCATTTAAATTTATTTTTTTTATGTATCCCCGAGTGCTCCATGAAACGTACTGAATAAAGGCAGGGGGACCTTTTTTTTTTTTTTTGGTCTGATATAACTTGAACCCTGGATAGCTGGGGCGTCTCAAAATGTTTTGGTGGGTTATAAACAAGATATCACTTAAATGTTAGACAAACCCAAACTGGTCATCTTCCCCTATGATGTGTTATGTAAGCGGTCTATGTATATGCATAGTTTCCACCTCAGTGTTTCTGCATCTGTAAGAAGAAATCTGAGCTTGTACTGATTGTCAGAAAGTGAGTACCAAATCAATGAAGGCTAGTTCTGAAAAAGCTGTAAGATCAATAGAACTGATGCTATTTGTGGGGAATTTGTCCCATATAATAAACGCCCTGTTGGAGTGCAAGGCCAGAATAATTTATACAGCCGCCACAATCTGGTTGATTTGGATACTTTTCAGTTATAAATACATTTTTCTTGCATTCTCACTTAAAATGCTAGCATTCACATAACCAAAAATCAGCTGTGATATCAAGGTTCTCACCTTGTTTGAACACTAATTGATTATAAAATGCCAGAAAAGTGGTGATGGGGATGTTCA
This sequence comes from Pseudomugil gertrudae, assembly GCA_037177535.1. Lineage (NCBI taxonomy): Eukaryota > Metazoa > Chordata > Actinopteri > Atheriniformes > Pseudomugilidae > Pseudomugil > Pseudomugil gertrudae. Next base: position 2,700,102 of record JBAMHV010000008.1, read on the forward strand.
ATGCCGCAGCAATAGCAGTCATTCCAGGTGTGTGGCGCTGACCCACCAGACCCACCACGTTGCCTCAGGTTCACATGTACAGTGAGTAAACCCGTCTGTTATGAAGAGGTTTCAATAAAACGGCTCAATCAATTTTTTTATGCCATATGCTGTATTTATTTGTGTATAGTGCAATTGAATGAATGATTTGTACTGTGAAATTTGTACTGTATGGCTGCGGGATTGGGGGATTGATTTGTAATTGAACGTTTTTGGTTGCACAATGGACAATAAATAAATGCGGATGATTTTGTGTGGTTATTTAAATATAAGGTTGAGTTAATGAAGGAAAGACTGCATCATGTTATTTTATAAAACGTCCACTAGGGGTCGCAATGGACTTAAAAATACGATGTAGTTTAATGGGAAGTAAATCGCAGGAAATTTAAAAGCGTTGGAAAACATCGCTTTTTACATTACTGAAATGGGAATATATTCACTAAAATCCAACTGAGTCTCAGTTATTGCTAAGTTAAATAACACTAAAATCACAATATTATAAGTAGTTATTGTAACATTGAAGTAGCTAGGCTTTTCTGTTTTTAGATATACGAGGACTCATGAATGCACCAGGTCACGTGGTTAGCGTCAGAGCGTCAAGATGGTGGTATGTATCCTTCCCCACCCCCAAACTCATGTGCATATAGTAAACATGAGCATGTGTTTGTTTTAAATGTCTTGTTTGTTCAATGCATGATAGAAATTTGGCCTCCAGTTTAAAGCCACTCTGGAGAATATCACTAATGTGAGGCCGCTGGGTGACGACTTCCGCTGGTTTCTGAAGGTACCATGGCTATGTAGCTAGCATGCTAACTCACATATTTAAATATTATTATAATGTCCTATTTCTATGTTTGTTTTACATGATTCTAACCCATTGTCTGGATGTAATGAAAAATATAGAAATATGTTTGCATTAATTTGACACCGCACAGACCAGCCTCCAATGCTTTTTGATGCGATAAACGTAATGACACTAGTAGCACTACTATATTTACTCTGTTTATTGCATTTTCACAACAACTATTCTATTCGATTTATTATGCTTAGTGGTGTTTATTCACATACGTGCTTGCATGTATTTTATCTCCCTTTCAGCTAAAGTGTGGAAACTGTGGAGAGATCCCAGATAAATGGCAATATGTAACCCTGGTGGTAAGAATCATCATACTGTCCATTCAGCTGAATAGAGATGAAGATAATTAAAAAATCATTTTAATCTATCCAGGTTTTGTGTGTTCTCAGGAGAGCGTACCTCTGAAAGGGGGGCGAGGAAGTGCCAGTATGGTGCAGAAGTGTAAACTTTGTGCAAGAGAAAATTCAATTGGTATTCCATCAGTGATTTGTTTATTATTCTTTTTAACATGGAAAACTTTTCTTTAAATGTCAACTGTTTTTTTTTCTAGATATCCTGGGGGACACAATTACGCCCTACAATGTAAGCAAATATGCCCAACTTGTTGTCATCCAGCACAATGATACGTTAAAGAGACTTTTACGCACACGTGCTCCATATCCAGCTGCAGCCAACACAAGCTGATGGTGCAAACTGAACACATCACATCCATCAGCATATTTAAAATGCAGACACTGGAGATTTAGATCCATTATTGAAGTATTAAGTTGGGTCAGATAACGCTTGATTTCAGAGAATATTTTTGCTCATTTGTTTCGTTCCCTGTTTTAAGCAGATCGTTGTGTCGTGTTCATGATATCTGGCTTTTTGTTTTTTCTCTTCACGGCGCTAATTGTTTACTGAGGAAGGCCGGTGATAACGAAACCTTTAAGACCATGGTGCAGTTTGAGTGTCGAGGCCTTGAGCCTGTTGACTTCCAACCACAAGTAAGAATATTTATTTTATTTTTACAGGGTCTGTTTATGTGGCGATCAACACTAAATTAATTATACACACACACATCCACACAAAACATGTGTGCAAATGCAATAAATGCATATGTGACATAAAAAGATCATACCTGTATTAAAACAGCAGGTTGTAAAAAGGGTAATGGCAGCTAAAAGAAAAATGATATATGAAAGGAAAACTGTGCAGTAAGAGATGCTAACCTGTCAGGTCACGCAGATTCAGGTCTGGATTCATCGGTCTGTGTGTTTGTTTTTTAAAGTCATCATTTTGATAAGTTATTTGGTACTTTTTAATTATTCTGCCCTGCGGTGCCAGTAGCAGCTGAAGCAAAGTAAACCCAAAGCCTGATGCTACCTCCACCATGCTTTACTGTGGACATGCTGCTGATGCAGGGTAGTTTCATCCATCCATCCATCCATCCATCCATCCATCCATCCATCCATCCATCCATCCATCCATCCTTCCATCCATTCATCCATCCATCTGTCCATTCATCCATCCATTCATCCATCCATCTGTCCATTCATCCATCCATCTATTTATCCATCCATCATTCCATCCATCCTTCCATCCATTCATCCATCCATCTGTCCATTCATCCATCCATCCATCTGTCCATTCATCCATTCATCCATCCATCCATCTGTCCATTCATCCATCCATCTGTCCATTCATCCATCCATCCATCTGTCCATTCATCCATCCATCCATCTGTCCATTCATCCATCCATCTGTCCATTCATCCATCCATCTGTCCATTCATCCATTCATCCATCCATCCATCTGTCCATTCATCCATCCATCTGTCCATTCATCC
>JBAMHV010000008.1:2812711-2828599 GCA_037177535.1 Pseudomugil gertrudae
TGATGTTAAAGCTCTGTAGTAGTTGACCCAATGGGAGCATGTACAAGTTGAACAGAAGAGGTCCTAGCACTGACCCCCGAGGTAGGCCAAGTCATGGCCACTCGCTCAGATTCATAGCTGCTGATCATAACAAAATAACTGCAGCGTCATCACACCGGCTTTAAAATCACTTGTTTTCAGCAACTATTTTTCACTGAGAGTTCAGCATGCTTTACTTCACAATATGCTGAGTCCTCTGTGGGTTGGTGTTCCCTTTTGTGTATACAAAGGGACAGTGTGTTGCCACAAAAATTTGAGGAGAATGCTGACATGTAGCTATAAATCAACCAGACTTGGCTTCTGTGAACCAGGAAACATAGGGAAAGTGGTGTAGCAGAACATTAGACACGTAAAAATGACCCGTGTCTACGTGCAGTTGCTGATACCGAAGTAGCAATGTATGATGTTCCTGCAGAAAAAGAACAGACTGATTATTTACCCGAGCATGTTAAACCTCTGCAGTTAGCTTTTGTGTAACCCACACGGAGAAGTGAGCAGCTGCAGCTGTAGTGTGTGTGGAGCTTTTAGGGGCTTGAGTATTTTCCTCAAGGGTACTTTAGCTATAAATGGTGTTTCCTTTCATTTCATTTTTGGAAGCAAACAGCCAGCTTCCAGGTCTAGGACAGCTTTTTGAAGTCCATACATCACGGCTCCTCACACCATGGTGGTGTGGACCCAAAGGCAGGCCAAGAGGCAGGCAGGGTACAGAAATAAGTCGTTTGACACAAGTCAACAGGACGAAAAGATGAGAAAACTGAAACAAGAAGAGTGAACTGGCAACGGTGAATTAAAACTGAGAGGTAAATATACACAGAACACAAGACACGGGTGGAATGATGAGCTAGATAAAACCAGGAGAACTAACGAACAGGAATCTAAACAGAGGAAAAACATAAATAAAACAGGAAACAAGAATAAGAGACAACACAAAAACTCCAAACAAGGACATGTTCTGCATGTGTATGCATAAAAAAACCATCCCACATGTTTAATAAATCAAAGTAACATAGATGTGTTATTCCAGATGTTTCTGCAACTTCACTTTAAGGTAAATCTCTAAGATGTTAACCAACCTAAACCCAAAATGTCCTGAATATAATTTTCCTCAACGGGGCAAAGAGACTGCTGGTTCAATCTGCCCAAACTCTCACTCAAGGTGTTTGTGTTAATGTGACCTGACAGGAAGACAGAAATAATGTATTGAAGGAGCTGAGGGCTATAATTAGCTTAGTATGTGTCTTTGAGCAATATACAAGGTTAGAGGAAAAGCTGAACTACATCACGTACCTCTGACATCCTGCATGCTTTGTGATGCAGGTGTGGCAAAAGGCTTTATGACTGCAGTAATTATGTCTTCTTGTAATTCATCCAGCGTCTCTCCTGTCTGATACCATTAACTTTTTCAGACACTTTCCTGGCTGATTCTCCAGTTTTAATTCCTACCTTTTATTCCCTCCATTCAAAAATAGCATAGTCGTAATGAAATATCAGTACAACCACAGGGACTATTTTATTATTTCTGGTGTCATGGTAAATGGAAAACTTGTAAGAATTGTTAGGTGTGTGTATATATTACTGGGGAAGAATAAACAAAGATGTCACGTTGCATAAAAGAAAGAAGTTTCAGGCTTGCCTAAAACAAACAGTATGAAAATGTCCTTGCTCTCTAAGGTCAATGTGGAAAAAATAAAAATAAACCCTAATCAGCAAACACGGCCAAAGAATCTTGGCTTACACACAAAACAGAAACATGGTGTGACAATGGGTGGCCCAAAAGCCAGGACATGTGGATCATGTGGTACTTTATAGGCCTCTACTTGTCACTGATTGGATGAAAGAAGCCGCCACCATGGCAGCACCTGGAAAGACAGCACAAAGCAAAAAACTACAGGAAGCAACCACAGTCCTCTAACAATTTCTTTTTAAAGATTAAAAAATGTAATATAGTTGTAATAACAAAGAAATTATGATTATGCACATTATGGAGCGGAAAAGTTAGGAAGATTCCATAGGCCCACTGAGATATAAAAATATATAAGTATATTATTAAACATTCTCTTGAAATAATATCTATATTTTTCAAATATAATGAGAAAATGTAGCAGTAAAATAAATTGCCACTTTGTTCTCACTTGATTTTCAGCAGTAAACTGATATAACAAATGAATAGATGTTGACCAGCCACCCCCATAAAACTACATGTCATGGTTTAGTCCTGGCTCTTTTAGTGCATCAGTTTGGATGAACCTGTCTGAATCATAGATTAACTTATCAATTATTAAAAATGCAGCGAGGGAAAAAAAATCAGGTTTTCAGAAAAGGAGAGAGAGAAAGGAGCTAGATGAATGAATGAATGATTTTTATTTCGGTAAAATAAAAACAATTAAAAGCAAAACAGATAATAACAGACAATAAAATCATGTTTCTTCATCATATTTTCAATCAGTAACCGAAAAAGGAATAAGCTAAAGCCCCTGGGCTCATTTCTGCCTGCCCTGTACCTAATATACAAAAAAGTCAATAATACATCACATTCACTTAACTTTCATTGTAACCATGAATAATCTTACTTTTTAAAGTCTTTTAGTCACTGATATAGAATTACACATCTTTATTACATCTTTTAGTCGATTCCATAATTTTACACCCAATATTGACACACATTTATACTTAAGATTAGTTCTGGCTTTATAAGTTTCAAACATTAGCAACCCCCATAAGTTATAGATCCCCTGCCTTAACTTAAACCTCTTTTTAATACAAGCTGGAATCCCAGCTCACAACGGGCGAGAGGCAGGGTCCTTAATGCTCCCACCAAAACAAAATAAAGTTGTATCATCTGCAGACATAACATATTTGAATACATCACTTACTGTAAAAATATCATTTATATAAAGTATATACTTTGGTCCGAACACTGAGCCTTGGGGAACTCCACAGATTACATTACATAGACATGAAAGACTATAAAGAGAGGGTGCCAATATGTGACCCTTTTTTTTTCCAGGAAAGGTGTGTTAGGGAGGTTGAGATTTACCTAAGCTAGCTAGCTACAGGCTAATTTAGTCCGCTCCCTGTGAGGTCAGAGACATCACCTGAATATGGATGATACCTAGTGATGTGTGAGCCGACTTGTGACCGTGAGTTACATCTGAAAAATAAAACCGACTCGTATCTGTGCAACATTTTTGGTTTTCTTTAGTGAAACCAAGGCTCTTTAGCCTCTATAGTAAACCCATCGTATGTCTGTAGATAATCCACAGGGCGAGTATCCACTTTAATCCAGAAAGTTGACACTTTACAAACTTTCATAACACCAGGCAAGATGAAAATGCGACGGACCTCAGAGGGAGTACATTTTTAGCAAGATATCTATATTAAATAAATTTTCCTTGTCCTTACATCATATTAAAACAGATGAGCCAGCAGCAGCCCCATCTCCTCATAACCCATTAAAATGAGTTAAGCTGTTATTTGAGTTTGAAAAGTTACATTTTTAAGAGTAATTTGTTGTCATTAAATGCCTTTTCATTTTCTTCTCCTAAATGAATATCCATATTTATTTAATTTAATTTCATATTTAGCTTTCTTTAATGTTAAGAGTATGTTCTAATATTAGAATTTACAATAAAAGGTTATATTGAAACTTTAAACAGTGGTCTTGAGTGCATCTTTAAACCGCTTTTAACCTTGTTAATTAATATGATGTGGTGGGTGGGGGCATGAAAGATAATGTTTTAATGTGGCCCCAAATTCCTGGTGACAGCCCTGACATTAATATATATTATGTGATTAAAATAATAGCAATCGCTACGAGTTCTTCTCGTGTCTTGTATCTGTAACCCTTCTAACTACCTGATATTCTCTAAAATCCTACAGATCTTTGTTTCACCTATAATCAATAGATTCCATTAGATTAGATTTATATTGGATTAGATTATATTTACTTTGTTATATTCCTGTGGAATAGTTTATTCATACATATTTCGAGGCTTGTTGTATGTTGCACTGTTGCTACCTAAAACATTGATACTGCCGTCATCCCAGTGGCTTATTGTGGGTATCAGTTATTGATACTATGATTATTTACTTTTGTGCTGGGGTTGTAGCAGACCCCCTCCCCCACCTTCAAACAGTAAAGCGTATTTTTATTATTCTAATTCTGATAGTAAGAAAGAAAAGAGGGTGCCATAAAGCTGAATATAAAAGGGAATTCACATCTTGCACCCAGTTAAGCTCGATCGATCACTCTCAGCGGTGTCGATTGATTTAAAAAACGATGGTATAAAATATCTACCTGTGAGCAAGGCATGGTGCAGAGGAAGTATTAAACCCCTTTTTCTGCTTTTACTTGTGCAGAGAGAGCAGATGTTGATGCTGCAGATGTTTCTGCTCTGTGGTTCTGTGGTTTTTGGATCAGTTCCTGAGCTACTGTATGAAAACAGCTACTGTTTGTGTGAACGCTGGTTCAGATGATTCACTGCCAACCACACAGACCTGACTGACAGGAGACGGTACGAACTCCTTCACTGACGGATAAGATGGATCGACGGGAGTTGTTGTTTGCTCCGTCAAAGCTACTTGAGCTACATTGAGCCTCTGGTTGTGCGATAATCTCAGAAACATGAATGAAAACAGCTGAATTTCCTCATCAGCCTCTTAGAGGGAAAGTGAACCTAATTAAATCTATAATTACTTGCAAAATCTGTGTTTGAGAACAGCTTGTCCCATGTTTAGTTGATGACATGCTGCATTTTCCATGCTACCATGATATCCCATTAATTCCAGAATCATTTGCAGTGCTGGTTTAAACCAACAGGATACAAAATGTTTCCTGCTACAACACACCCCTACTTCCCTCTGAGCTAATGAGGCATTCTCTCTTCTTACTCCCACAATAAAGTGCTTATCACTGCATTACCTGCATAACTCAACTAAATCCACAACCAAAATAAATAGAAAGTGCTGGAATTATAAGGATATGATACTGAAAACCAGCTTCAGAAAGGTGCAGGGATATGTTTCCCTCAATAACACTGTCAGGCACACACTCTATGCTCATATGCTGATGGTTATGATGGAAAAATTTAGTGGTTCCCAGCCTCTGGTTTCCACCACTCTGAAGGGTCAGAGATCACAGGGAACTGCACGAGCTTTTCATAGTTAGATGTCGTAGCTTGTAGAAAAGCATTTTCTGTCCAATCAGAAGTCTGCATGAGGATGCAGGTGCCATTAGGCATTTTATAAGGTCCATCCATCCATCTATTTTCGGGGGGGGGGCTGCATTTTATAAGGTTTTCATTTATTTAGTTTTAGGAGCATTTAGTTAAATAAAAAGCTACTTTAATGTCAGTCAACTGTTTTAATGCAAATGCACTGCTGATAAAAGCATATTTAGCGCTTGAGACTTTTAATTAGCCATCTTTGTGGTTTCATGACAAAATAAATTATATTTAAATATGCATGATAGAAGCATAAATAATGATACAAGTAAAAAAATATGGAGATATTAATTTAGATCAATATGGATCTGCCCTACTTTAACTCTACTGTTTTACTTTAACAACTATGAAACCAACCAGATGGTTCAACACCCGGGACTAAACCTAATGCAGAGATTTCAGTGTACTGGTATACAGAAGTATATTTATTTCTTTATGTATATTTATTACTTGAAGTGAATTTAAAAGAAAAATAAAATAAAAAATAAAGCAAAGCAGGCAAGAAGCTGAAGAACGACATGTATAATTATTTAGATGAGATAAAGTGATTTAATGCTTTATTGAGAGAACAAAACCTCTCTACTAGTTGCAGAAAGCGAGTGTGAGTGAGCAATCCTGGCTATTATGAATTAGCTTTTGTCTATCACAGCTTTATACCTGTTTGAATACTGCTAGTTGTAGAAATTACCACTGTTTCCAGGTAAAAGGTTATTTAGAAAATAATGATAAAGGAGATCAGCAGATAATCTGAGCCACCGTGCACATCACTACCAAACCAATATCCACACATCTGATTTACATACAAACCGCAGCACCAACCAAATATAACAGCAAACCCATACTTTACAGCACATCCTCATAAATGATGTTAAAGAAAGATGAAAAGAAGCTGAAGCAGAGAAATGTTGACAGCATGTGTCCTGGGGGGAGAAGGCCCCAGGTGGGGCTGCCAGAGCGTGCAGCTTCTTCTCATTGTACCTCTTCCAGGAGACATAACACGGGTGGGTGAACTCCGCCCGTACACGGCCTTCATTCACTCTGAGTCACATCCCATTTGTAATGCTTATGATCAGTGACTCACACAATGTGCAACTACTACTGTTGTTGATTTTCTCACTTGTCCTCAAGCGTACAAACCAACCATGAAGAGTTGAACAGGAAGACATGGTTTCATGTGTGTGAGTGAGGACTCACTTCCGCCGTGTAGTGATTCTCTTTGTTTTTTATTCACGTTGCTATTTAGATTCCACAAAGCATTTTTTACTGAGCATGTAACCCTACATCATGGCTGCCTTTGCTCCCTCCCGCTCTCTATCTGAAGGACTTCTTCACTCTGATTCTGTTCACTCCTCTCTGCTCACTCATTCCTACCAGCTTAAATTCTGAAAACTTTCCCTAATTAAAAAAGAAAGTCGTATCAAGCAGATGGCGTGAGCTCGCCTGTGTAATTATTGCCAAGTCAACCATTGCCCCTGCAGACCTTTACTAAGCGAGGGAAGCAGGATTGGGTAAGAAGATCATTTTCTGAGAGAAACTGCACGTCGAGGACACGTTTGACCTGCAGGGGAACCATTACGGATCAGCGTGAGAGTTTCGTGTGATCAAATACGTCTGAAGCGCAGTGTAGCAGCGCTCCGCAGAGCTCCGCAGAGCTTTGTAGGCTCTTCATTCTGCCATGGTCTCTTTTTGTTCGCCTCCTGGGAGTCAGACTAATTAACCTAACATTAATACCAGCGCATGGATTTGGATATTTTGGTGAAAGGTTTGTTTGGGAAGTTAAGATGTTCAACGTGGTCCTGAATATGAATAACTGTGCTGGATCTTCTGTGAGGATTATAAAGATCTTATGAATGGAATTATTCTGTGGCAGGAGGTGTGATGCCTGCAGGACCTTTGTGATGCTTCCGGGTCTCTGTGCATTTCCTACTCTCTTTGTGGCACATGGTCTAAGTTTATCCATAAAGGAGGAGTGGATTAAACAAAAACACACATTTCTGAGTGGCATTTAATCCCCTCTACACAGTTTATGTTAGTAAAGAAAAAAACGGATGATTTTATGTTTCTTCTGTTTAAACTGAGACAACTTTAGATAAATAGCCGCACTTTGTTATTAAAAAGTGAATTAAAAGTGCATTTACTGATGAAAGTCACCCGTTAGACACTCCATGTTTAATTTTGGTGACATTATGGGTTTGATGGGTGCTTTGAGTCAGACTGTCCACTGCTGTTATTGCAGAAATGCTTTGAAACGGGGTCGCAAGCTCCTGTCCTCTAGGGCCACAATCCACCAGGTTTGAGGTGTTTTGCTGCTCCAAATACCCTGATTCAAATTAAATGGATCCAAACACAATGTTAAATCTGACACAATGGCCCATTAGTTTTAAATCGTGTGTTTTGAAACAGGGAAACATTTAAAACCTGCAGGACGCAAAACGAATAGATGTCAGATGTTATCTGTCACAAACCGGGGTGGACATGTACGGAGGTGAGGCAGAGATGTGTGGACCCAGAGGCAAGCAGGAGGCAGACGGAAATCAGGAATAGAGGGAATTTATTGTAATGAACTAAACCGAGGATGCACACCAACAAAAGACTGCTAATGAACCAACTAGAACATACAGACGGGAGTATAAATACACTGAAAATCAAATGAGACACAGGTGGAATGAATGAGCTAAATTAAACCAGGTCAATCCAATAAAACAGAACACAAGAAAGCTAAACGGAAACACATGAAACCAAAACACAGAAAATAGATCAAAATAAAACAGGAAATACAAATAATCAAACACAAACCTTATCGGCATATAAATATTATAACCCGATATGAGCATTAAAATGTGATGTTGGAAAATATCGATGTAGGTTTTTACTTGTTTTAACTTTTACACAACATGTACATATTTTATATCAAACTCTTCAGCTATGTCTATACAAACTCCAAATGGTAAAATATCAGAGATGTTATGTATATTTTTCCATACATGTTTGTTTGTTTGGCACAACTTGCCATATATCCTGTAGCATCCACTATGCCGTCAGCATAAGGAGCTTGGAAGTGGACTCGTCCACATGTTTTTGGAATTATTTTAAAGTGTTTGGAGGCATTATTTTTACTGCAAAGCAGAGGATATAGCTTTTTTAAAAGATAATGTTCAACAACAAGATGTGGGAAACACAGTAAACTCGTCATCATGTTAAAGAAAGCAGCTGGAGATGATGGGAGCTTTGTGACATGGTGCATTATCCTCCATCACTGTGCTCACATGGACATGGTCAGCAGTGATGTGCAGGGATGCTGTGGTGCCATGTTGGTACCAGAAAGCCCAAAAGGTGCTAAGAAATGATCCCTCATATTATTTCACCAACACCTGTCTGAAAGCGAGAATATGCTTTTGTGATGTTTCCACCTATTTCTGATGCTACCATGTGAATGTGGAGCTGAAATGGAGACTCGTCAGAGCAGCAGCATGTCTCCATCTTCTATTGTCCATGAGTGTGTGTGAATTGTAGCCTCAGTTTCCTGTTCTTAGCTGCAGGAGTGGAACCCGGTATGATCTGCTGGTGCTGTAGAACATCTGCTTCAAGCTCGGTATCTTTATGAAACCAGTGGTTATTTGACTTCTTGTTGTTTTTGGTCCAGACAAACCGCAGCTCACTGGATGTATTCTCTTTTCCAGAACATTTCTGTAATCACTGCAGATGTGTGTTTGTGAAAATCCCAGTAGATTAACCGTTTCTGAAACCAACGACCATGCCATGTTCAGAATCACTTCCTTTCTTCCTCATTGTGATGCTCAAACCATTTAGTCTGTGTGATGAAATGTGTTGAGCTGAGCAATGTGATTGGCTGATCACATATTTGTGTAACCATGGCACTGAACAGGTGTACCAGTCAGTGTTATGTTAGATAGAATAACCATTTTCTCCTGATTTATGTGATGAGAAGCAAAACCAGTTCAGGAAACTGACAACTTGTCGAACCGTAAATGCTTAAAATTCACCTTTTAAGTGATGTGTTGAGAGGTATGAGCACAGCAAGTCTAGACTTAGAAACTTGCTGTTTTCTTTCTTTTCTCACAGCCCCTCAGCTGAGCCTAATGCTCCCCACACATCTCTAAATGTTATATCTAATTTACCACATCAGAGCTGAGATTGGGGCCAGCTTAGGAACAGCGGTGGCTGTATAACATCCCCCAGACAACTCTGCTGAGGGCTTGTAGCCTATGATTTATTAGTGTGTGCTACAGGTCCTGCTGGAGTAACAGGCTAAAGAAATTGATTGGCTCTGACCTCTGCTTGTGTCTGCATCTCTGGCTCAGCTGGCAGCCTCAGCCCAGCAGGTAGTGTGTTTATTTTGTTTGCGGGGTTCTTTGTGCCACTTTAAATATAGAAAGCTGGCAAGAATTTAGAAGGTAGCTGTGATAATATGCCTCTAAAAATACTGATTTGGATTTAAAGTTCTTGGTATGCTTGACATATTTATGAACCATGGTGGGTTGGTAGCTTTTAGCTGTAAACAGGTTTGGAAGATAAAGTCTTCATTCTCCCTGAAATTCAGAGTAACGCCTTTAACAAGCATTTTATTTCTGGAAAACCTGAAGGAGGAGACTGATTTTGGAGCAAGGAGGGAATCTGCACAATGAAATGGAGTCAAAGTATGAGAAGAAGGGATAATTAGGAAAATGTGAAGAATGAGAATAGTGGGAGAGGGCTGCACAGGAATAAAGTGTGAAATGATGAAAAGTACTTCCTTTTGATGAGAGGGATGATTGGTAGGATTCAGACTAAGTGGCCAGTATGTGACAGCGATTAAGCGATGGTGAGGACTGTTTTCACAGGGCTATTAACTGTTTTATGTCTGTGTTCCTGTCTCCGAACAGCCAGGAAAACGTGCGCCCCTGCAGAGTTCGCTTGTCTAAATGGACAGTGTGTGCCAGGACGATGGCGATGTGATGGAGAGCCAGAATGTCCTGATGGCTCTGATGAAGCTGAGGAGACCTGCAGTAAGTAACGTCACCCCCCTCTCTGAAATGATTCATTTACCCCATATGAATACTGCAAAGGCTGTATGGACAATCTTAGTCTGAAATAAAAGCATCAAAGGAGTCGTATATCATTATAGATGTAATTGTGGTGGTGTACATTAACATGGGACGTTTTTGAAAATAGACATTTTTATTTCTGCCTAAAGAAAAACACGATATTTAGAGTAAAAGTGACCTTTGAGTCATTTAATAGGGGCCCAATCAGTAAAGTAATATATGAGAAGTAACACAGGAATGTGCAGGTGGAACCGCTTTTATCTCGCTCCTATTGGTAGGCGTTCATGATCAATTCTGCTATTGACAAAACACATTAATAACCATAGAAACAGCATTTACATTCCAGAAAGAAGTAAACGGACATTTAAGCATTATACAGAGTACACTACTCCTCACTGTAACCCTCATCTTTTTCTACACAACTGGTGAGTCTTCTGTAGCTAATGGCACATTCACATCAGGATAGTCTGCTAGACCCAGTTCCACATGGGACTCAGTTCAGTTGGAATCTCTTTCGCATGAGGATTCATGCTGCACTTCCCAAAACAATGGGACCATTTAGAGGTAGATTTTTGTTTTTAAGGGTTGATCATGGAGGCTTTAATTGAGTCTGAGTTTAAATTGTAGCAATAAACAAATCCATTGGTTTGAGTTAGCTGAGCTTCCTTGGGGATGATCCAATCGTAAGAATAGGATCCTTTGGACTGTGTGTACCGGTGCAGTTTGGGATCATCCATTAACTGGGATTAGATAAAGAGCTCAATCCAATCTGAAGTATTGGACTGGGACCCTGATCAAGGCTTGATTGGTTTTGGCGTGATTGAGTACACCTCAGCTCAAATGTGTGTTGTTTAGTGACATAGACAAAGATTTGTGTCTGAAGCTCAGTGTCAGCTCATGGTTAAACTATGCCAGTTAGAGCAGACATATTTTTACCTCTAGGCTTTAAACATTTTAAAGGAAGCTGATATGTTTCAGAGGATAACAGAAGATTTGCATACAGGACGTTAATGTCATTACTCTGTTAGACCAGCCCATTACTGTAGTTCACAACATGAAATTTAAGTGTGTTTTAATGTTTTTTAACACTTTTGTAGTCCCAGTTATCTCTAACATCTTTATACTACATATCCAACTCAGTTCAGCCAGAACTGTGTGACAAAGTTCAGCACCCGCATGCCTTTCTTCTAATGAGATCTGATCTGGGCTCGATGTCAATGCTTGATTTCACTGCAACCTGCATTGATTATTCATTTAACCAAACGTATGTGGTTGTGCGTGTGTAGCAGTTTTGTGGATCTCATTCAATGGACTTTGTAAAGCAAACAAATGTTAGATGTATTAAAACAGACAAGCGTTGCTTCCCTGTCATGATGGAGCAGGGAAAAGGTAAGTATGTGAAGGGGTTTTAGGGATGGAACTGGTTGAGGACGAGGGACGGCTGTCTTGTTCCAGAGTCATGAGACAGTATTCATTTCATGCGTTCGCCACAGACTTTTGCACTTCTGGAAGAAAACAACAATAATCTGAAAATATCTGGAGATTTCAGTAGTTTTTTATGGCACTTTTTTAATTGTTTGCAGGGCTGTAATAATGCAACAAAGTAACAGGAAAGAAACAAACAGCGTTGATCTAAGCTGAAAATATTAACCACACATAAAAGCAGATGAAAAAAAAAATGACCATAAATTCTGTACTATAAGCAGCTACTTTTTTCCCACACTGCGTCTTACACGCTGATTATTTTACCTTCACCCTGTGGTGTGGCGGGGAGTAATTCCCTATTGCTGCTGATGGCAGCTCCAAGAGAAATTAGCAGAACATTTGGCCAGCTTCGTTTGTACATGCTCTCTGAGCGCACACACGGGACTCACCCAACACGTTGTGGATGCGCTTCGAGTGCACGCCCTGAAGACTCCTCGATGCGCACAGACTGGGTTACATCAGGGGTAAAACATTCACGGTCATGAAAGTTAAATCAAAACACCATCATCGCGTTGCTCTCCTTAGCTGGCAGCCAACGAGTTAAGGGTGCACCCAGATACCCTGCAGAGGACACTCAGGCTGTGTCTCAATACCACGATGCACTGGAATGTAGTGTAAACACACTTACATGGAAAAGACTTTATTAATCACAGAGGGAAATTCATGTTTACAGCACTGGTGACCCAGGGTTTGTTACTGGGGAAGCTCCTCACTGGTCTTGTTGGGATGATGCTGTCCACACAGATGTTTATATACTGTAATCTGTCATACACTCAGTCAAGCTGTTGATGTCATCTCCATGAGGACCACAGAGGACAGTCTGTAGCCTGGAAGCTTCCTCTCAGAGCATCTTCATCATCATCAGACCAGGTTTTAATAATCTTTCTAATGACAGGATGTTGCTGAACGATGGGCTTGTAGGAGGAGGTGAGAAGAACCAGATTATGGTCAGATCTTCCTAAAGGTGGCAGAGGAGCTGTATGCATTTTAATATTAGCATGAAATAAGTCCAGCATCTTATTTTCTCTGGTGGAGCAGCTGACAAACTGTTGGAACGATGGTAGAGTAGCAGAGAGGGAGGTGTTGTTAAAATCTTCAGGGATCACCACAAATGTGTTAAACATAGTGCACACAGTAGTGTTAGTGCGCTGATTGAGACAGACTCATTCTGGCTGTCTTATTTAATAATGGATGGATGACTTTAACTCAAACCTGTCATGGCTAGGTGCAGCCGTCTCCCTAAAAGGGTTGAATTAGGACCCAAGAGTATCAGAGAAACGAGTCAGAAAAAATCAGCTTTATTGATGGAAGTGTCAAGCGGGTCCAAGAATAAGGGTCTTTAGGAGGAGGGGAGTTTGATTCGTTATTTTCCAGATGAATCTGAATGCTCTCAAAATTTCTGATAGTTGCGTACTGATTGTTGGGAATCCAGAGTGGAGGGGGAGGTAGCCGCTGTGTTTCAGAGGATGCAGGGCAAGCGTGGATACTTTTCTGTGGAAGCAGAAGCTGAACGGACTCCTCCTGATCCTGCTCCGAGGCTCGTGGAAAAGAAAAGAAAAGCAGACCTACAAGCAGCAGAACTGTGACAAAACCAGTCTCAAATGCAACCATAATGATGGATGGTGATTTGTGTCGCCACAAATAAATGTAACCTGCATTTACACACCTAATGAGACGGAATAGTCCAGCACATAATACACATAATGATCTGTATATAGTTCATGCTATAATACGTGTTAAATTAATCCACTCATTTCGTCTCTTCTCACCCCGCTTCATTCCTCTTACATTTATACAACAGTTTTCAGATATAACAGGGCAGAATGTTAGTGTTACGTACTACAGCTGATGATGATGATGTTACATTCAACACTATCACTGTGGTTCCACCCACTATTATCACACTTTGCATCTTAAAAGTCATCCTTGAAGTTAACGTGTGGGAGCATCCAAATGCTTCAAACTGAATGGAAGATAAATGAAGGAAGATGAATCTTTCAGAGCATATCCATTCAAGTTTTGTTACATTTTAGTGGTCGTGGATGTGTGGGTTGTTTCAATGAATAATGGAATAGACGTGCATAGCTCCTAATGTCTCTCGCACAACGCGAGGAGGGAAACATAAAGGACCTTGGAGGATAACACGTTTATATTGGAAATCCAATTAAAGATAAATGAAGGAGGGATTCATCTCTTGGCTTCAGAATAAAGAGAGATTCTGCATGAGAAAGCCATTTATATGGAAATCTCTCATTTCACATGATGTTGCAAAGTCAAAAATGAAAAGTTTCTAAAGTCAAAAGAAATGAGTCAGTTGATTTTGGCTCAGTTTGCAGGAAACGTGGTTTTAGCTGCAGGCAGGTTTGATTGTGGTTAAGTAGGACGCGTAAATGTCGAGAGTAACAGCAGTCAAGTGGTCTTAGCGCTGCTGTCCGAAGCTGCTGTGATCATGTATTCTGATGAGAAGAGTCGGCTCACGGCTGCATCCCGAACAGAGGAATTGCTAATGGATCCACTTCATCACAGCTGTCCTTCTGTGTGAGTGCATCCAGCTGTGCTGTAATCAGACTGAAGCGAAGAGGAGACCCAAAGCTGGACCGTAACTTCTGCAGAAAGCAACTTATTCTCCAACGGCTCTCATCGTCCATCTCATTAGCCTCCTTTTACTGGCAAGTTACCTGCGGGCCAGTCAGCTGGTGGAGAAATGCTGGAAGGTGTCAGACAGAAGAAAACTCATGTCGTTTATTTTTCTCATTCGAATGAAGACCAGTAAAACAAAGATTGTGCTTATTGACCAAAATACGCTTGAAAATAAAAAGCTTTACAAGTATTAGATATTATTATGTTCTGAACACATTATGGACTGGAAAAATGCCAGGGTCATCCGTACTAAAAAGAACAAATACCAATGCTGGATCAGGAAGGCCATGGAAATTAGGAAGCGGACACAGAGGACGATGGAACATACACCCTTTTGCATACGTGGGATGGAGTCCAGGAGAAGGCATCAAACAGTGGGGGGCGTAAACGCTCCCTGCTGTCTGAAAAAACTACCAGAGCAGCCATAAAGGCACATCACAGTACTGTCACATACGAGATGTAGCCGAAACACGTCAGCAGGTAAACAAGACACTTTCTGTCTTACACAAAAGAACTGTTTATGTGATATAAGAAGACAGTATGACACACTGTCGAATATGGTGTGTGTGTATGTGTGTGAAAGTAAACACATTAATATAAAAGGATAACTTTAAAAAAAAAGACTAATTCTAAATGTTTTGTCTGTGAAAATAAAGGAAAATGTGACAACTTAGGAGAAGTCAGTGTTTAAGGCTACGTTCAGACTGCAGATGTTAGTGCTCAAATCCCTTATTTTGTCAGATCCGATTTGTGTGTGTGTATGTGTGTGTGTGTGTGTGTGTTTGTGGCTACACTACCAGAGTAATTACAACCCTGAAGGGATCTGCATGCACAGGGTGTAGGGGTAAACTCCATGGATGGAGTTTAAAGCTGTTGAGCGGTGGAAGTTTTACCGTAGTTTCTCCCTGTTTGAACCTTTTGTTGCAGTACAGAGTGATGACATCATCACATGAGTACCACATACAAAATATCCAGTTTCATGTGAGTTCTTACTGTCATGAACTCACCTGAGTCACTTTAGGGCAAAAAAGCTGCATTGACTGCATACTAAACGCAGCGTTTGACCTTAAAAGCCTTGTTTGTATTTTACAAATATGTAAATGATACGTCATATTTCACTGTTAAACCTTTTAGAACTGTTTTTATCACAGGCAAAATATCCTGTTTTACATATGGTGTTATTCATAAGAGAAAGTATAAAACTGTCAGGATGTGGAAGTGGGGTGTGTACCCAAATGCAGGTGGGAATCACCGGAAGGCAGCAGGGTTGTAGAAACTAATTTATTTATACCAAAAAAAACTGAGGACTACGGCAACAAACTAGCCTACTACTCACTGTAGCTCGAGAAAAACAAACGCTATACAAAACAATGAACCCGCACCCACAACTGAAAACCCAAAGACTAAATACAACAGAACTAAACAAGAACCAGGTGAACCTAATCAAAATGAAACAC